>JBAMYA010046834.1:0-10779 GCA_037176975.1 Arrhamphus sclerolepis | reverse complement strand
TGGGGAAGAAACAGGGGGGGGGGGGGGGGGGGGGTTTTTTTTTTTTGTTTAAGGGGGGGGGTTTTTTTTTTTTTTCTTTTTCTTTTTTTCCCTTTTTTCCCCCCCCCCCCCCCCCCCCCCCGTATTCCTTCTTGCATCGCAATAATAATTTTCCCATCTGCCGTAATCACACTTTGCCCTCCTCCCCTTCCTCTTCTTCATCACTCTTCTGTGCCCTTCTCGCCTGCTTTGTCTGACTTTGCACCTTCCTCTCCTTTCTTCTCTTTCAACACAATTTCCTACACTCCTTTTTGCCTTCTATTGTCTTTTCATGCAACCTCCTTCTCCTTGTTCAATCACATCCTCATCACCCCTCCCATCTCCCTCATTAACTTCCACCTTCCCGCCTCCTCCTCCCACCTGACTCCCATCTCCGCTTCCCCTGGTGGAGGCAGGGCTCCCCCACAGGCCATTATTGATCAGCTTAATCGGAGGCATTAGAATGCAATTCCACCTGTCCTCTCCGCTTCATAGCTCCGTGGGCTGTTCAATATCGTTTAGATGCTTGGATGCAGATGTGGCTGTTGGTCGTCATTGACAAAGCGGGATGGGGGGGAGTGACAGCACTAATGATGAGCTTCTTTCTCTCTTTCACCTCCTTTCAAGACAGATTCTCTTCTATTTTTGTTTTGAGCTTAGTTTTTCTTTGTCTCATTGACTCATCTGAATAAATGCATCTCCCCCTGACCCCCTTTTTTCTTTTCATTTCCATCTTCCTCTTGCTTCTTTTCTGTTTCCTCTAAATTCTCCATGCCTCAGTGTGGCTGAGAGCACACGTTTCGAACAGGCATCCATTGATATTCAAATAGTTCTCCTGCGGCAGATAAAGCGGACCATTGTCTCTCATCCTTGATGTGTAAACTTTAATTCCCATTTTGTCCACATTTGGCATGCATGAAATAAATCCCAGACTTGCTGGGAAAATCCAGTCATGGAGAAGTGTTCTGCTCTCCATAAGCAACTTTAGTGCATGTACCCTTGAGCAAGACATTTAATCCCCAAATTTAATCCACAGATTTGCTCGTGGCCCAGCAGTAGATAAACGATGTACTGGGCCGCTCCCAGGTAGTATTTTCCTTTTTATCTCCATGCGTTACATCCACAGAACTAAGGGAAAGCTTGGACACACCCATTTGTTTGACTGCTTCTGTGCAGAAGGCAGCATGAGACCGACCAGTGTCACCACAGTGAGCTGAACAATGTAAATGCCTGGCTGCTGTGACTTGGGTAATGGAGTCGTTGTCTTCTCCGATTAGACGACTATTGGTGCAGTTCCTTGTGCTGAAGTCTCCTTAAGAGTGAAAACGGACCGCTTCTCTGTCGTTCCTGTGCTCATTCCCAGCCGGCATTTGTGAGACCAGTCCAAGACATAAAGAAGCTGATAAATGAGGCCCCATGTTGTACTGTCGACTGGTTCTACATTGGACACGTGAATTGTCCGAGTTGTTGGCTCAAGTGGGACTTAGAAAAGACGCCCGTTTTGGGCCCATGCATCAGAAAAGTTGGCCAGCTTAGTGAGTTTTGAGCATGTATATGTTTTATATGCAGCATAAAGAAGAGCTGTGTGAGTGTTGTGAAAGGAATCATACTGCAAAACTCTTTGTGGATCCTAGATGAGGTTAAAAGGTGTTTTATAGTCAGTCTGAACAGCTACTGGCCATTTAAGAGAAAATGTTTGTGCATTTATTTTTTCATTCACCTTGGCACTCGGCGGAGTGTAAATTGGGTGTAAATTGTTGAAGCGTAAGAACTTCAAAGTAAATTTTAAAAAAGCCCTGTCCATGGTGAGTAGTTTGTGATGTGGTGAGATTGTGTGATTAACTGTGTAATTTGATGTTTTGTTTTTCTATGACGTTTTAAATGTTTTTGATGGTATACGTTTTTCAGTTAATTACAATCATTTAGGTCATTTTACACAGCATGAAGTTGTGAACTGTTGGGGTGCTGGTGATCAAAGCCTTTCCCTGTATAAAACAGAAAAAAAAACAACCTCATGTTCAAATGTACATCTTTTATATTTTGCAGGTTAATATGCTGGAACATTCAGAAACTCACAGCGCAATAAAAACCAGTGAAGAATGAGTCAGCAGAAATTATTTTAGCTAGAGTAAGTAAATCCTGATTTATCAAAATAACATTATTGGACACGTTCATTGCTAGAGATTCAGTTGAATTTGGTGCAGCCTTCTTGTTTTCTGTGGGCGAGCACATCCGTGCTTGGAGCTCTTATAGGTGCCATCTGTGCCGTCTTTACACTGAGTCCTTTGAGTGGTGGAGACTTTTCTCGCAGATCGTGTGACTTTAGTAAATCCAACAGATTACATAATCAGTCTGTTGAGAAAAGAAAATCCTCCCTCTAATACATATGCAATGTGGAAAGAGCCGCACATGGCAAACGCTCACAAATGTTATGCTCTTGCTTGTTTTACATTTACAGTAACTAGTCACTGACACATTACACACTGACAAAGCCTGAGGTCCTCTGAACAGGACCTGCATGACAACACGTCTGTTATGGGCATCTCTGCTTTTTTTGGAACCTGAATTGACCGAGGCTCTTTTTTAATCTACATTTTTGACCTTTTCATGTTTTTCTGTGAAACATCTCGAGACGTTCTGTCCCAGTTCAGGTCTGGATATAACCAATGAATCCAATAAATCGCCATAATCCAAGTAAGCATTGCTGCAGGTGATGTTCATGGCCGCCGTTGCGTGAGAAAGCTGAATGTTTGCAGTCAGCTGCTTGCAAAATCTCTTTTCTTTTTTTAAATACAGTAATGACAGCGTGTTGTAGGTAGGATGAGTTTACTCAGTATTGCACGAAATAAGTCACATTTCGTTGTTGTGGAGTCAACTTTTTGTGGTCAATAATGGTGTTAAATTTTAAATGCTCTTTCTTGTTGGTTTCACCTCTGAGACGCAGTAGCTGCATCCATCTTCTAAGTAGTTTTTTCTTTTTGTTTTCCACTGTCGTTTTTCTTTCTTTTTTCAGTTCTTCGGGGCATGAAGCTCTGCCTCATCACTGTTTGTTAATCAGAGCAAAAAGGGAGACCTACAGATGCCTGTGAAACACAACTGTTTTAAGACACCCGTCCTTGATTTTACGTCTTTTCTAACAGGACCCCATACTATCATTATGAGCACAAAATGAGCCTTTACGATGGCAGGCTGTGCGTCAAAAGCGTCAAATGAAGTACTGAACAAACTCTTGCATCTTTATGAAGCCTCTGACTCACAACTGCAGTGTAGCTATAGAGGTTTGGAAGAAACAGGTGTGTCAGTTCACTTTGAGCCTAATTCCTGTGAATGGCTCAGAGAAGGTTCTGTCTGCTCGCATCAAAGCATGCATGGCCTCCTGTCGTCTCCCTGCCTCTGGTGATTAGTCCGGTTCACTCAATTTCACCGATTTATAACAAGTTGTTGAATCCTGCGCTGGGTAGAAAATGGTTTTGTTTGTCATTTGTTCGTATGTGCAGGATGTCCTCGGGTATCGGTCTTTTCTGCATTCATGGCCTAATTAGGTTCACCTGAAGGAACAAAGGAGGCACAATTTGTGCTTTGATATAAATATAATTACTGAAAACACTGAAGATCAGTGAAGACTAATGAATTAATAACCTCCCATCAAAGAATCCCAACAGCCTGTTCTCCCTCATGCATCAGCTTTTCTTTTCATGTCTCAGAATGTGACATAAACTCTGAATCCTGCTGCTTTGTTCTTGCATTATCACTAATGGACCCTTTGAGTTTTTCCCACTGTTACCAACGTGAGCTCTACTTTTTACAGTGTACTTTACAGGGGCTCTTTGATTTCTCACACACATTGCGGCCTTCCTTTCTTCCTCCTATTCTTGGCAGGGAGCACAGGTTTAGCAGATTGTCCTTGAACCTGGTGTTTCTCCTTTCTCCCTTCACGTCATATTTACCAGTTCTCATCTCTCTGACTGATGATGAACCGAGCTCTGCCACACCGCCAGGGGATCTCTGACTGAGCTCTCATCCCTTGTTTCAACTGTGCCCTCCTCTTACTAACTCATACTTTAACACATCATGACACTGTTGGTGCATGGTGTAACTGCCTTCTACCAGTGTTGGCCACTTGGCCATTTCCCCAGAGCAAGCCGGAGTCGGCTATCTTGCTCAAGGGCACCTCTACGGAAGATGTAAAGGAAGCGGAAAGGCTTTCTCACTCAATTTCCCCACACAGATTCGCTCAGCTAGTCTGGGATTGGAAAAGGCAGCCTTGGCATCACAAGTTCACTGCTGAACCTCCAGGCCACCATCCCACTCTTCCACAATCCCCAGACTGCATCTACGAGGTTCAGAAGAAGGACACATACGATGTGTGGATTTGTGTGTGTGTGTGTGTGTGTGTGGGCTCTTCTTAAGTGGAAAGGTATTGTATACACCTTATATGGTGAAATAACAAAGTTCAGCTATGGCAGGGGTCTCGGAGGGCCGCCGTCCTGAACGTTATAGCTGTGTCTCTGCCACAACACAAATGAATGGATCACCATCAGCTTATTCCTGTATTTTTCTTTGGGGTTAATAAAGTTATTCGAATTGAATGACTTCAACAGAATTACTAATCAAGGTCTGCGCAAATCTGTTAACACGTTCATTTGAATCAGGTGTGTTGTGGCAGGGAAACATCTTAGACACGCACGACGGCGGTCCTCAAGGACTGGATTAGGACAACCCTGAAAAGGTAATAATTTTAAATTTGTGTAAAGGGAGGATTTAGAGTATGCACAGTTAAGGTTACTTTTAAAATGTATTCCATTGCAGATTACAGAATACATGCCCCAAAATGTAGTTTGTCACGTATTCCGTTAAGTTACTCAATGTGAGTAACGTATTCTGAATACTTTGGATTACTTAATATATTGTCACGGCTTTTATAAGTGCATGAATGTAGCAATCACATCCTGCAAACCAGATTTAGAGTATTTGTTGTAGAAAAATGTCTATCCAGCAAAGATTTTAATTTCTGATCAACCACAGTTTAGCAATGAAGAGAATAAATAACATCTGCTTTGATTTATAGCATTTGGAAATTGTTTTTCATCGTCTTTCGTCGTTATTTACGGAGGCCCTAAAGGGTCATACATGCATACATTTTATTTCTCCCATTTTCCCGTGATAATGACATAACTCTGCCGTTTTCTCATGATAACGAGTTACTTTTTCCTCCGTTTTCCCGTGATAATGAGATAATTAATTTGAGATCTCAAGAAAACTAAGAAAAAAAAGTCTCTGCACACTTAGATCCATGCAAACAAGTGTATTTGTCACCAAGCTTTCGGTCTATCGACCTTCATCAGGGCATTGCAATGCCCTTGACATCTCAAATTGATTATCTCATTATCACGGGAAAACAAAGAAAAAAACAACTTATCATGAGAAAATGGCAGTGTTATGTCATTATCACGGGAAGATTATGTCGTTATCACGTGAAAACGGGGGACATAAAATGTGTGCATGTATGGCCTTTTAGGGCTTCCCTAGTTATTTTATACTTTCACAGACTGATGAAACTCGTCTGCTAGCAGTTGTAGTTTCACTTCCAGAACTGTGGGACTTGTAGTTCTCTTTGGCTCCTTTTCTGTGCTGCTTCTGTACCGTTTTTGCTCTGCCTGACCAAAAATTGTGGTGATATTGCAGTAATTTAGAAAAATTGTGACCCTCCGGACTTTGGTTGATTTTGCATTAATTATTACGATTGCAAAATCCTGCAGGGACTTTCAGTTGAGCTGAACTTGAATGAGGTTGTCACGGTGTCCATCCCTGGTCCCACACAAGGTAGTTGCAGTAGGCTAACGTTAGTTTTTTTAAAAGAACTTACTTGTTGTTTCTTTAGGTTGGAGGTGGACTCTTTTGATGCTGAGAACAGCTTGGTTGCTAGCAAACAGAGCTAGCATTGTACGGTCAGATTTCACTCATTCTTTTCTTCTTTAGATGTGAATTGGTGTCTGAATTTCCATGTATGAAATCCCTTCCAGCCCGGGCCCTGCTGGCTCTGTTGTGCTGGCTCTGGGTCCATTGTGTGACTGACGCTACCAACGTTAGCAGGACATGCAAAATTAGAAGCTCTTATTGCTTGTTCTGTTTGGGTTTCCAGCAATGCATGGAATTACCGAAATTAGAGAGGGGATAGTGTAACATGTGAAACAGGAAAATACTGCCATGTAATCCATTTATTTTAATAAAGTAACTGTATTTAATTGGTAACTGTAACAGAATACAGTTACTCATAATTTGTATTCTAAATGCGTAACACCAGTACATGTATTCCATTACTCCCTACCAATGAGAGAATGGTCTGTGTGTCACACTGCTGAGTTCCTGTCAAGCATCGTGCTGAAGAAAAAACAGAAAACTGATAATCCATCTGTCTTGTAGCAGAGACGTAATTTAAAATGTCATTTATCAGCTTTGTCATTGCTTTTTCCTTTTTCTTAAAAAAAAAACCTCTTGTTTTTGCATAGCTGTTCTAACAGAAAAAATGACTTAACACCTCAGGGACAAGTTGGGAAAAGCAGCCACTGCACTCCATTTTGGTGCAGCTGTGATAAAACTGGAGATTTTTGAGTGTGTGTTGGACTCTGCAGTTCTTCTTTCCAGTTGGTCGCAAATGGAGTTTAACACACTTGCAAATATGTGGTTAACATTTATATGTGGGGTCCTTCTGGGATACCCATCTCTTTTTCCCAGTTGGTTTGGTTTTGGAAACTAAAAATCCATCTTTCTTTAAAACTAACATTGGCACATTCTCTTCTGCAATAAGCTGCTCTTTCTCTTTTCTGGGTTTCTGTATTTTGTTTACAGATTCCTGCCACCTATTTCAGACACTGAGGGTAATTTTGTTGACATCGACCTGACAACTCAGCTCATTAAAAAGTAATGCCAAGAGGTCCCATGTGCACTGAGGTCCTGTCCAGGCATCCACATGTGATTACTAGAGAGTGAGAACAGGTAGTATCAGGATGACACGTTTGTATGTGATCCTGTCTGGTAAGGCAAGGGAAGGTCAAAAGTTCCCCCAGCTCTGTTAACAAGCACTATTATTTGACTAGATCTCAGGTTGGATAACAAGACAAAAACTTGGGGTGGAATGAGATATATTCCTCCTATCAAAGCCTATGCAGCATTTTTAAGTGAGAGTTGAGCAGATACAGGCTGACACTGAGGAAATTCAGGAAGAAGGTTCGAGGGAAGGATGTGAGATTTCTGCAGGAAAACATGTTGGTACTCTTCCCTTTCTTGTTCTCACCTGCTCTTCCACTTGTCAGTTTGTCAAACTGCTGTTTTAGTCTTAATTTTTGATCCCTCTCCTTCCGTCCCTCCATTTCCCGGCTCCCTCTGGGCCCCTTACAGGCAGGAGATCACACATTGTGGACCCGACCGGCCACCTTGCTGCCCTAGGCCAGCCGGAAGGTAGGCTGGAGGTGAGGGAGGGGGGTTTATCCAGCTGCTGCGTAGCTTCCCTCCTCCTCATAACAGCAGCTTCTTGAGCCTGGATCTGCTTGTCCCCGTCAGAGACGACAGCAGATGGGTGATGGGGGCGGATGTTCTCTGATGGTATTTTCATGTAGCCGTGTGAATGACATGAGGAACACAGGCAGAATTCCCCCCCTCCCGTTTTTTTTTTTTTTTTTTTGGCCTATTTTCTTCTCTCTTTCTTGATGGGACTAGAGGCAGGAAGCATAGAGGTGAAAACTGTGGGAGGAAAGGCTGAAAGATTTGACAGGAGTGTGCGACTGTGACAGTAACACAATGTTTCAAGGCAGAAAGGTGAAAACGGGTGAGAGAGCGTTTCTTGCTAGGCTCTACCAGAACAATGCCGCTCAAGAATCAGTGACACATTTGGCACGGGGGTACCTTATTCCACAGGAGTCACACACACCCATTTCTATCTTGAGCCAAGTGTGTGTGTGCGCTGGTGATGAGAGAAAGAGCGGATGTTGTGAGCAGGTCCTCAGCAGGCGAGCCGTAAAAAGGCTTCGTCTTTGTGGCGCTGCATCCTCAGTTCGAGACTCACCTTTTGCCATCACGTCATCTGTGAGTGAAAGGCTTTCACCTCAGAAAAAAAAAAAAAAAATTCAGTTTGTGCACATTCCTGCTTTGCAGGTTCATCTACACAGGAATGTGTTTGAAAAGCTTGATTGCTGAGAAGCAAGGCTGACTAGAGAGAGTGGAAGAAGACTGAACTGTCTTTAAAGTGGACACAACATGCTCTTCCTCATTTCTGGACAGATCTAAAGTGTTGCAGTGATTAATTCTTAACTAAAATATCATCTTAAGGTCAAACTGAGATGAATTTCTATGCAAAATAAATGTAGTCTATCCAAATCTTATGAACTCTCCATTTAGGAGTTCATTTTCAGGACTGCAACCATGTCTGCACATTAATGAGGACAGCTTCTGATATTGGAGATTTAGTGTTTTGTTTTGTTTTGTTGTTTTTTTTTACAATGCACCAAGCAAGTAGTGAACAGCTTCTGATTAAACTGTTTTTTTGTTTCCGTGTTTTGCAAGAAATGGCTGATCACAGCGATAAAATGTAGGATCGTGAGACTCCCTGGATCTTAATCCTTTGGAAGACCTGTGGTCAGTCTTCAAGAAGGGGGACGGCGAGCAGACAATGGCAACCTGTGATCAAGTCAGGGCTCTAATAGAACAAGAAGGTCCAAGGTGTACCCTCGCCTTTAAACTGAAGGAAACTCGGATACACAATACACAATACAATTCCCATGACCTTGAGCAAGAAAAAGCAGATCTAGATGATGGATGGATGGATTTAGTTTATACTCCACCATGAAAAAAAGCTTCTTGAGTGGACAGCAACCAGTCTGTATTCCAGTTTCTGATGAACAGCAATAATCTGAGCACAAAACAGAGATTTCATGTGTAATCTTTCACGCCTTTCACAGTGTAGCAAGAAGAAGAATGTGACAGATCAACCTCCTACTGGTAATCATACCCTTCAAGCCCACAGGACACCACTGATGTTGACTTTGATTTCCTTTGAGCCGCCATCGGGTCGTGGCAGGAATCAGTTATTCTCATCCTCTGATGCTTGGATGAGTACGCGTCACAACTGCGGGCACTTGGGTTGTGTCATAATGTCGCTGCGCTGTCAGCAAAACATTACTTTCAGACACTTTTCCATCTTCAAGGAAAACGTCAAGGCTGTGTAATCGGCTCGGCTCTCTTGATTTGTCAGATATTTTTTTTCCCCCTTCTTCTCCTCTGCTCCTTCTGCCACCGTGATTACCATAATCGCAAAAAATGTGACAAGATGTTTAATCAAGATGAAACGGCGAAGAGATTAGTGTTTTCATTCACACGTTCTGCGCTCCATGTGGGGATGCATTCGGTCTTCAGAGGTAATCCGCAGGAAATGGCTGTCGTCAAGCTGTTTTACACTGCAGATGAGCCCTCCAAAACCTCCACGCACCCACTTGAACACACAAAACGGATGCTGATATGCATTTTCACAACAGCACAAACTTGATTCCTTTAAGCTATGATTTCAAGTCACAGACAAGGGAGAAAGTGTAGGTTCCTAAAGAGATGACTTCATTAATATTAAAGTTCTTGTTTGTATGTTTAATTTCTCCGTAAGGTTCAGTGTTTGCTCAGCTCATATCTCTCAAATGGACTCTGGCACTTGAGTCCAGCAGCACTCACACAAAGCATGTTTTATGTTGTTCACTACAACTGTATACTGACGCAATAAAAGTCACGGACAAGCGCGACTCGCTCTTCTGCAGGGAAACGCGACCCTTTAATCATTCTTATTTTATGAGGATTATTTCATTACGTCTTATCATAAAATACCAGAAAGATGGGCGGCATTTATCTTGGAAATGACAGCCCCCTGCTGGTGTTGATCAACATGAAAGCCACCAGTAAAAGTTGGGCGGGTGGGCTGTAAATAAGACTCGTTAGTCAGCGCCGTCACATCGGATAAAAGGTTTTTCTCTTTACTGCAGAGTCCAGTCGGGAAACAAGCTTCTTTTTTTTTTTTTTTTTTTTTCCCCAAAACCTCCCACTGCTGCACTTAGAAATATATTTATCTCAGCTCAATTATTCTTCAAAATCTGATTAAAAGTTTTTGAGTAAAACCTCTTGACACTGCAGCTTCAGTTTTAACCAGCAGAAACCCAATAGTGGACCTTGTTTTTATTGCATCTTCATCTCAATATTTTCCTGCCGAGCATAATGAATCATACTGAGCAAATAATCAAGCTCCTTTTGGTTGCACTTAATCAACATCCATCCTCACTGATGGCGGAGGAGAAAAAAAAAAAAAAAAGACAAAAAAACTAAACCTTTTCAAGAGGGCAGCGTGTTAATAAAAATTACATTCCGGAAAGCGTTGGATGATGAGATGCAAGGTGAAAAACAATCATTAATTCCCACTTGAAAGACTTACTGGTTCATTTAAGTGACTCATCTACTGACAGACGAAAAAAATAAATTCACACTGAAGCAGACGTTCCTTTACAGTTTATTTATTTATTAGACAAAATGGTTAAAGGATGTTTTTCAAGCTTTGTACTTCACTTTAAAGAGCTAAACAGTGATCCTCTCATATAGACTTGACCTCCATTCATTCCTCTCAGTCTAACCCTTCTGCAAACACAGACACAAACTCCTTTGGCGTGAGGAATGGGGGGGGAGGGGGGGGGGGGGGGGGGGGGGGGGGGGGGGGGGGGGGGGGGGAGGGGGGGG
>JBAMYA010046832.1:0-10780 GCA_037176975.1 Arrhamphus sclerolepis | reverse complement strand
CAGATTTAGTGAGGGGGTTGGGGTTAGGATGTTATATTGGGAGGGGGAAAGAAGGGGGAAGGGGAATGTAGGGGTGGGGGGAAATGGGGGGGGGGGTTGAAAGTGGTTGGTTAGTTTATAAAGGGATAGGGATGATTAATGATGATTAATACACTTTAAAAGGAATTGTCCATTTACTTGGGTCCTTATGTATTTTGGGTACTAAATATTTTGGGCTCGTCTGGACCTGAGAGATGGGTAAATTGCTTAAAGTAATATATTTTTCCTGCAGTAATTGTTCCAGAATTTGTTCAGTCCTAATTTTTGTAATGTCTTGAATTGATTCGGATAGAGGCACATCATGGTTTTTATTGTTTAGCTGAGCATAGGCCTCAAATATATATTGTTCCTCATCCAGGATGACTTTTTGGGAGCCTCTTATCCACTGGTTTGATAATAATATCATCTTCCAGATTAAGTTCTTTGAGGGCCTTTTGCTGTTTTGAAGTCAAGTTATTTTTTGGATCCCAGTCTTAAATTTAATTTTCTGAGAGTCCTAATATCTTGGTCTATCATAACTTTTTAATTTTCCAGTGTACTACCTTTGAGGGGGTCACCAACATGACGGTCCTGTAAAAGGTACAGTAGAGAAGTTATTTTCAAAATTAAAATGAGACAATTGGAGCCGACGGTGGTAGAGGAACAGGTCTGTCCTAAGGTCCACGCGACTAACCCTGGATGGTGTCAGGATGAAGGTCAGGCCCTTCTGGAGGACCTCCTCCTCCACTGTGAAAGGGTGTGAGTTGAGAGATTCAAGACGTTACTATTGTTTAGGACTATTTTGTCATCTTGGTCCCGGATTAGCAGTTTCAATTATCCATCCAAAAGGTAAAGATCTTTTGGGTTGTCATTCGGGTCCAGTGAATGAAATTGTACACGTCTGTTTGAAAAAGAAGGGGGCTAATCTCTGGCAAATATTTACATCTCTTAGTAATAATGGAATTCAATTGTTCAATGCGTCGCTGTTTCTCAATTGGAAGTTTATTTGAATAATTGATGAGAGGCATGAGAATGTCAACCAAGGGAAAAACTGATTTGCACATCTTTAATAATTGTTGTGGTTGTTTCCACATTGTAGTTTCACTCTGTCTTTTCAGACAATTATTATTATTATTATTATTATTATTATTATTAGGAACAGGATCACCTGCTCTTAAAACCGATGTATTTTTTCGAAGGATTTCTCGAACATGGTTGAAAGTGGCCCACAGAAAACTGTGTACCTGTACCTGTGGATCAGACAAGGTAGGGATCCTTCATAGATTAGAATCCCCTAAAATTACAATAGGTTTTATGATCTGTACCCTCTATGTTGCGATTTTATTATTTATTTATTTTTGTTTGGTGCGGGGATGTATCATTGGCTTCGGGCGTGCAGACAGTTCCTCCAACTCAGGTGAGTAATTTAAAGTTTTTGAGGGGATTAAGGTTAACCCTAACCCTACATCTTGTGGATACATGCATATTCTAGAAAACCGGATAAGTTGAGATTTTATAATACCTCTGAAGGTATGTTTAGGATGAAAACTATTTTTGAATAGCAACGCATGTCTATCAGTGTCTTTGAAATGGACCTTAGTGCCAAATGTTTTTTTTATTTTTTTTTATTGTTATCCTGTTTAGGTTTTAAAAAAAAATCTGGGATCTAAGAACTCCAATTTGTCTTCTTGAATATAATAGTAACATCTATTGCTGTGTGGTGCGTTTGAAGGACCTCTATAAATTACAGAAATTCAACCTTTGTGCCTTCTCAAATATACAAGTGGTAATTTCGAACATTTTGTTGAAAGCAGTCTCTTCCCATAGCAGAATCTGCTCTTTAGACTGTTAGAAGACCTAGCCGGGTATTGATATTGGTATATAGAGCTGTGACATGAATGGAGAAGAGGAAGGACTGTTGTCTAACCTCTAGTGACTTAATTATTTCAACAAAATGGTATGTATCCTTAATTCAACTGGAGCGCTTCTGCGAAAGAGGGTTCAAAAAGGAGTCTATATATTCCACAATCCTGTACAACTCTGAATCAGTCACTAACGATGGGTCAGCCTGGTTGAATTTTAAATGGGACTGTCCATTTTTATGGATTTTTGTGAATTTTTGGAAGTAAATAAAATTGGGTTGCCCAGGCCCGAGAGATAATTGAACTCTTTGGAATTAATATATTGTTTGTCCTGTAGCTCCTCCAAAATGTGTCTAATTCTAATTTGAGTAATCTTCTCCTTAAGGTAAATAGTGTTTTTGTAATTTGCTACGTGGCTCGTGTAAATATTGTTTTTTGTCCATAATTACTATTTGTGATCCCTTATCTGCCAGTTTAATGATATTATTTAGTTCCTGAGTTAATTGTCGTTGTGCCAATCTTTGAGTTTTTGTGAGACCATCGTTTACTTTTATTTAATTTTTTCCAGATTTTAATAGTAAAATTTTGTTACAAGGGGCAAGGCTGGACAAGGTTAGTACACAAATCAAGACATCCTTGAAACAGGCCATTCATGAGGTAAGTGGGTCATCTCTCCAATTGCATCTGTTTTCTAATGGAATCAAAATAAAATTAACAAATATATTTAAAACAAATCATTATATCAACATACAATAAATATAATCATAAGTGCTATAAGTCTGAGACCCAAATAAGTGCTGTATATACATGCAATCATGCAATATAACATTTTAAACATAAATACCCAAAACACTCCATTAATAATATGAAAACTTTGATTCATAGGACTTTGATGCATAACGTTCCAAAGCCACTCTTTAAGTACATATTCCTTTTCTTTAAATTGGGTTGTATCTCCAGGGCAGACCGTCCATTGGTGACCCCACTTGGTGTTCCGTAAGGCTGAAATGGAGAAAACTGGTACAGAGAATAATTTCCTTTTATTAATTGTTCGTGTACCTTGGGCTCTGGTTTCTACCTACAAAAGGAGTGGAAACAAATCTTGGTTGATCCTGTTTTTTTGTTAATATTCAAAGTAGCATCAGGGCATGAAAGTTGACTGTTCCTCCCGTCTCTGTACCTCATTTACATGCAATTTATGGTAGTTAAAGAAGTTCATGCATAATAAAAACATTTAAAAAACAGTTCCTCATGTCCATCCACAGAGTCCAGACAGTGCATGGAGGTGAGTTGTTGTCCTGGGATTGGGTCATCGAGGATCCCACCCTCAACTGCCCCCAAAATCGCACTGCACAACCAGCCCCTTATAGCCCTTTCTGCAGGTGGTGAGCCCACCAGAAGAGGCGCCCATGTTGCTCGTTTGGGCTGAGGCCGGCTGGGTCCCGCGGGCAAAGACCCAGCCACCAGGAACTCACCTGCGAGCTCCAACCCCAGGTCTGGCTCCAGAGTGGGGCCCCGGTAACGCCAATCCGGGCGATGTACACGACTTTCCTTTGTGTTTCTCACAAGGGGTTTGTGAACCATTCCTAGTCCTAGTCTGGACTAAAATATCTTTTAAATTTTTATTCCTACGATATGCACTGATTACCTTGAAATGAAAGTACTAAATTCCTTGTTTTTTTTTCTTGAACTATCTGGAAAGGCTGGCAGGCTAGACCAGAGTAATTTGTAACTTGCGGTATTATCTTCCTTTCTATAGACTCCGTATCCTGATCTTCTGACTTCAATAGAAATAGTTCCTTAACTTCTCTTTTAATGCTCCAAAGAAACCTCCTGGAGTATCCTCTGGGATAGAGGGCCCAGAAGAAGGTGCAGGTAGCTACTTCAACATCCTCAAGTAATGTACAGATTCTGTGGAATTTAATCAGTTGTGATTTGATTGTGCCCGTAAATGTATGCTTAGGATGATAACTAGTTTTAAATAATAAAGCATGTTTATCTGTTTTGTTTTGTTTTTGTTTTTTAAAAAAGACTTGTGTATGCAAGAATTAAATTTTTTCTTTTGAATAATTAAAGGTGATTTTTATTGCCTTGTTATGGGTTTGTAATGTATTGATAAATTCCACCAAATCTTCCGAGGTACCCTCCCAAACTCAAAAGATATCATCCAGGAATCTCAAGTAAAAGACCGGTAGATGAGAACATTTTTTAAAAGCTGTTTTCGCCCATAAGTCCATATACAGATTAGCATATAATACATATACATAGTACATTTTGAGACAGAAGACTGATAAAGGAATCAATATATTCAGCAGCCCTGTAAGATTCTGAACCGCAATCACTAACAATAGGTCTGCCTGGTGGCACTTTGAAAGAAATAGTCCACTACTTGGATCTTTATGTATTATAGGTAACAAATAAAATAATCTATTTTTAGGCTCGTCCGGACTCAAAAGGTATGAAATTTGTCTCAAGCTAATATATTTATCATTTAATAATTTTTCGAGAATTCTTCTGATCCTGATTTTTGTGATATCTTGGATGGATTCCGATAAAAGCAGGTAGTGGTTTTTATTATTCAGCTGGGCATGAGCCTCAATATTTCTCCTTTTCCATAATAACTATTTATGAGCCCTTGCCTGTTGGTTTTATAATAATATTATCCACCATGGTCAGTTCTTTCAGGGCTTCTTTTTGCTTAACAGTCAAGTTACTTTTAGGTTTGGATCTAAATTTCAGTCTATTGAAAGCCCTGATGTCTTGCTCCATCATAATTTTTAAACATTCAGGTGTACTACCTTCGGGGGACATCATTGAGACGGTCCTGCAAAAGGTAGAGAAATTATTTTGAAAATTGAAATACAACAGCACTGCGATGGACTGGCAACCTGTCCAGGGTGTTCCCCTGCCTTTTGCCCGAAGTGAGCTGGGATAGGCTCCAGCAGACCCCGTGACCTTGAACAGGAAATAGCGGGTATAGAAAATGGATGGATGGATGGAAATAAGACAGCATCTGGACCGGTGGTGATTACAGAATAATCTCTCTTCAGGTCCAAACGACTGACCTTCTGAGAAGTCTGAATAAAGGTAAGACCTTTTTGGAGGACCTCCTCATGCCACGGTAAGAGGGTATGATTATAGAGGTTCAAAATATTACCATTCTTACGGACTATGTTTTCATCTTGGTCCTGGATTAACAGTTTAAACTGTCCATCCAAAAGGTGAAGATTTTTTGGGCTTTCAGATGAGTCCAATGGACTGGATCATGTGATTCAGTTTGGAAAAGAAGGCGGCTTAAGTCCGGCAGATATTTGCATTTTTGTAGAATGATCAAATTTAATTGTTTGATACGTCGCTGATTGTCCACCGGACGTTTATTAGAATAATTGATGATGGGTATGAAAATGTCAGCCAAAAGGAAGACAGTTTCACAGGTCTTTAATAATTGCTGTAACTGTTTCCACATAGTGGTCTCACTTTTCTTCTTCCTACAGTTATTTGGGCCTAACGACGATATTACTTTCTCCGTGTTTGGAGCCGGTGCATTTTTACGTTGGATCTCCCAAACATGATTGAACATTGCCCCCAG
This sequence comes from Arrhamphus sclerolepis, assembly GCA_037176975.1. Lineage (NCBI taxonomy): Eukaryota > Metazoa > Chordata > Actinopteri > Beloniformes > Hemiramphidae > Arrhamphus > Arrhamphus sclerolepis. Next base: position 5,311 of record JBAMYA010046832.1, on the reverse strand, counting down.
AAAGCTATCCACCTGTATCTGTGGGTCAGAAAAGGGAGGGATTCTAGATAAATTTGAATCGCCTAAAATGACAATTGGCTTAACGATTTGTACCCTCCATGTAGCAATTTTTTATTCAATGCAGGGGTGTATCATTGGTTCTGGTAACACATTCTTGTGTTGCATATACATAAAATTTTCATTCAACTTTTGATACATATGAAGAACCAGAGAGACCTAAATAGACGACTATTCTCTTTGTGTCTAGTGAAGTGGGTTCTATGGGTTGGGGTTGAGGGTTGGGGGACTGTCTATTGGTGCCCCCCGGCCTCAGTCATCACAGGCTGGAAGGAGGAAATGGTAGATTTGGTAGATTCATTCATTTATTTTGGGATTCTGGCTGTTACCTGGAGAGGGAGAAGGTAAATTAATCAACGATATTCTTTTTAAATAAAAGGAAAATGTAGGGGCATAAAGGTTGACTGTTCCTCACGTCCCTACGTGCTATGTTGAAAGCAAAAAGACAAAAACATGCAAATTAAAAATACATCTCCTCTCGCAGTTCTGCCTCTGAACGACCGACCACCCTGGACTGGTTTGAATTCCTAAGGTTTTATATTATCCGAGTGATGAAGAATGAAATGTTGATATAAGTGACAAATTTTATTTTCTTTTTTAGTAAATGTGTTTGTGGTGGAGGGTTGTGGTTCTGCTCGGCTGATTGGCCCTTCCTGCAGGTGGTGAGCTGATTGGCTCACCTGTGCTGCATGTGCCAATCAGGTTCCCTCCATTTAAACAGCAGCACTCTGGATCTGCAAAGAGGAGGACTGCCAGATGAGCAGACTGCACTGAGACTGTTGGTGCTTTCTGCACTGGAAAGTGCACAAAAATAAAAAGTCTTGTGTGGTGAAGCTGAGTCTTGTTGATATTATTGCCACCAGGGTACCTGAGACTGTTGTTTTGATCTTTCTTTACTAAATTTCTAGTTTCAGATTAAATTTTTGGCGAATTGTTGATAAGGCTGATAACATTTAACATTTTCATTTGGTATGCACTAGGATATCTTTTTTAGATTTTTGTTACGTCGGTAGGCGCTAATGACCTTAAAATTCATGAGGCCTCCTTTTTCCTGGACTTTGTGGAAATGACCTTTTAACCTATGCTCCTAGTTTAATGACTGAGTTAGAGTTAGGGATAGGGTTACAGTTAAAGTTTGACTAAGGGTTACGAGCCCAAGGACACCTCAGTGTAAGTGAAGGACGCCATCATTAGGCTGCATGTACATGTACATAATCCTTTTTTTTTTTTTCCATTGTTCCATGGTTATTATGAAGAAGATACAGGATAGTGGAACACTTATTTGACATTTGTACCATTTAGTGCTGCATAAAATAATAGACTTGAATTACAGAAGAGAAATAAATAACACTTTACACCTGTTGTTGGGTCTTTTATTTATTATTTTGAGAAACAATTACAGTTGGAAAAAAAAATGACAGAAAAGTTTAAAAAGCAAGCCCTCAGTTATAGCGCAGGATATTCCATTAAGTCTCCAGTTTAATGGTCATACATGTTGTGGGAATGCGTAATATGAGAGCCTACGCCTCTGTGTGCGTGGGCGTGGAGATGGGTATCACTGTAGGCCATGAAGGCCTGGGCCGTTTATTTAAAGAGCCACTATAAATGCTGAAACCATGATAATGGCTGTGGGGCGGAAGGATGACATTTTGACAAACACTGCTTATTACAGAAATGGTTTTATCAATGTGTTTATTGCACCATCCAAGTTGCAGATCGTGCGTGAGCCTGTGGATGTGTATGAAAGGATGTGTATAAGTGGGAATGTATGTGCTGAAGTGTGACAGAGTATCTCAGCCGGTATGCGTGCATATCTTACCGCTAGACCTTTGAATTGCCAGACCTGGGGTGTGAGACAATAACCACTAAATGTGCTTGTTTTGTCTCATTTATTTCCTGAAGTGGGAAGATGGAGGAGGAGGAGATGGAGAGAGCAATCTAACAGCTAAACACAAAAGATAAAATGGGGAGGGGGGGGTCCATTGAAGCATGGTAACTTTTAGACATCTTGTTTTTCTTTCTGTTTACAACTTTTCCATTCTGTTGATTTATTTATTGTGACGTAGTTTATTTATTTGCACATGCCTCACACACGCTCGGACATGCAGCCAGTCACATTCACAGATATATGAAATGGATCATCCAGTGACAGCAGTAACAGCTTAACTACAGTCATTGCTGCCAGTTCCTTTAGTGAGCGTGTCATGTCATTTTAATGTCTTCTACAGTGTGTGTTTGAGATGTGAAGCATCATCAATGTTATTACAGAAGCATCGTTACCACTTATAACACTGTCAGGTAAGGGTTTACTTCGGGTTTGTGCACGTATAAATCGATCTCCCATCTGTTGAACAACCAATTATTCATTTATGATGCAGTTCTTGTGATACCAATAATGAGATGACTTTTGGGCTCCTTAAACTGACAGCGAGCTCCTGTTTTACTGAGGCACACTCAATCTGTCAGTCTGTCTGGTTTCTACCTGTGACTTCTTTTTAAAAGGAGAATACACGTTGTGAAATGCGTATTAGCCTTGCACAATCATCATGTTCATTAAACAGCGTATCAGTGGAAGCAAACGGAATCTTGAATATGACAACAGTGTTTTGTGTTTAATGAGAAAATCCATTCTATGTCTTCGCAGAGGCAACCCTAATGACTGAAATGCATTGGTAGCAAAGGTCAGAACAGAGAGGAGAATCTTTTGAAAACAAACAGCCTACAGCAAAGCAAATTAAAGCTTTATACAGCAATAATGCTCATGGGCCGACAGCATTGTTACTGCATTCTGAGATTTAGAGTTTGTCTCGCTTAGATACAGACATACAGTAAAGGTATATCAGAATAAGATTTACAAAATGTGAGACAGTCATGTGATCCCTTAAATCCCACTGCTCATTTGCATCTGTTAGCTTCATTTCAGTTGCTGAAATCTAATCAATTTCTTGAACACAAGGACACACAAGGACACATGTATCTCATCCTACACACTAAAATTACTGATATTTAGCCTCATCAAGGTACGTGACGGATGCTACCATTGAATAAGACCAATACCTCACATTTAATTTAATAGATATGTAATAGAATAACTTACGTAATAAAAAACACACGCATGAAAACGATAATGTTCATGATGACGCCTGCCTCCATTTGTACTGCAGAGAAAAACCCCTCACTGTCCCGAGTGTCTTTTATTTTAGAAGACTCAGCTGAAGCTGTGGCATTTTGTGGCCTACTGGGTCCAGGTTCTGTGCTGTGTTGCTTACTGGTTGCTTTTCATGCAGCATCCTTCGTGTGGCCTTTAGGTTCTTGGTGCTCCTGGGTCTGCGCTCAGGAAACTTCCCATTGAAGTGGCCCATCGGGATGTGTCTAGGTGTGGTTAAAGCGTCTTTTTGCACAGCCTCAATACTCTGGAGGACACTGGTGATGCATCAAATCCAAAATAATCATCTTCAACAGTTAATCTCTTTCAAAGTTTATTTCATGGTACGTGCATCAGTCAGTTCAAATGCACCGCTCACTTGTACAACCATGAACTTTAGTCATACCAGATAGTAAACTGACGATGGTAAACTGACGTTTGACTGGCTTCATTTTGCTCATGAATGTGGGAATAACAGCATGTGAGCCTTTACTGATGTTACATTTAACCTAGCAATCATATTTTTTGTGTCTTTTATAATTCTTGGCGTCTTTGTTAGATCACAGTGTCATGTGTCAGATTTCAACTGTCCACCAGGGCTGTTGGGATACTCTTTCATGTCTTGTCAGTCTGTCACTTTTTTTCCCACCGGTACTTAAGCAATGACAGTCATCGATGTCAGTCTTTTTTCCAAAGTGATTTAAATATATTAATCATTATTTGCTAAGGTAAGACCTCTTTTGTGGTGCATTTCGGCAATTTTGTCATGCTGTGGTGTTGCTAATCTGCAGAGGGATTTGTTTCTCAGGACAAACAGCCTTCATTTCCTCCATATCCCTCTTATACCAGTGTCCTTTTCCAAATGTTCAGTGTTCCTAAACGAGTGCTCTCATAGACTGTGGGGCCATCATTACCCCACCATTCAGTCATAACACTGAACACTCACACGTCACTTCATTTCCCTATCTGTACCCACTTTAGCTTTTTGGGTGCGTTCAGATAGACCATCTTAGTGCTACACTGGCTTCCACCCTGAGAAAGATATTAAATATCCCCTTAAAGTATCAGCACACTTACATGAAAACGGGATTTAAGAGATATTCTTTTATTACAGTAAAAAAACATGTATATTTATTTAAAAAATGTATATCTGTCTCTTGTGGCCTTTCTTGACAGAAAGCTCACAGTAGTAAACCAGGACAGAGAAAGGTGGGAAGACACACAGCAAATGGTCGCTGGCAGGGAGTTGAACTGGTGATTGCTGCAGGGGGACAGCAGCCTGTAGCTGCCTACTCTATCCACTCAATGATTCAGTAGCCCATAAATATGTTTTTGTGCTTGTGAAGTCAATTTTATATGCATTGGTATTGTACTGCGCTTGTGGATTCCAGCCGAACCCATTTTTGCCATTTTTGTGCAACTGCTGCAATCAAGAGTATAATCAGGGGTCTCCAAACCCAGTCCTCCAGGGCCGCTGCCCTGCATGCCTTAGATGTTTCCCTGCCAGAACACACCTGATTCAAATGAATTAATCACCATCAGTTTGTCATCAATATCTGTTAAAGACTGTTAATTCATTCATTTGAATCAGGTGTGTTGTGGCACTGAAACATCTAAAACATGCAGGACTCTGGCCCCTGAGGGCTGGAGCCTGGACACTATTGGTATCCATAGTGCAGGACTGCAAGGCATATTACATGTCCAAGCCAGTCTCTGCGCTACTTAAAGGGCAACTTGCAGGTTAAATCAAAAATTGAATGAATACTTGATCTTGTCAGAATAAGTCTTTTAAAAACATATATCTAAAAGTTACTATGTAAAACAGAAATTTTAATGCAAATGCACCCATATTAAGGTAGGCTTTGACAGCAGCCTCTTTTCCATTAGCAACGCGTCATATGACGTAGGCAGAGGCAAACAATACGATCTCATGCTCGTTAGCTTTAATTGTGGGTGGATGTAGTTGGGAGAACAGCAGTGAGAAACAGAGAGATGGAGAAGTGATGATGGTGAATTATTGTGTTTGTGCTGGTTGCACAAATTCCTGCCTGTCAGGACATCATGTCCATCATTTTCCTTCAAGGAAAAACAAGGTTTTTGGACCCTGGG
>JBAMYA010046831.1:0-35443 GCA_037176975.1 Arrhamphus sclerolepis | reverse complement strand
ACAGGGGCCTTTCTGTGTGGAGTTTGCATGTTCTCCCCGTGCTTGCATGGGTTCTCACTGGGTACTCCGGCTTCCTCTCACAGTCCAAAGACATGCTTGATAGGTTAATTGGTGTTCCTGAATTGTCCCTAGGTGTGAGTGAGAGTGTGAATGGTTGTTTGTCTATATGTGGCCCTGTGATGGACTGGTGACCTGTCCAGGGTGGACCCCTGCCTGTCACCCAAAGTGAGCTGGGATAGGCTCCAGCAGACCCCCATGACCCTGAAGAGAACATAATGGATGTATACATATATTTATATATATGCACACATATGTATACACACACATTAGAGAACAGAACACAATATTTAATGAAACAAATGTGAAAATGCAACAACATATCAGGAAACAACAAAATTGATACTAAATTATTTAATATATTGCAACATTGCATTTTGCAGAAAATAAAAGACAACATAAACCAACCAGACAAGAAAGACATTTTATTTAAAAACAAACAAACAAACAAACAAACAAAACAAAATAAAACACAACACAGTTCTTCTGGAAATTATATTTTGGGGAACTGTATCAATACATTTTTCTAAAACATTAAATATTTAATGCAGAAGGCATGCAACAAGACAACACTTCCTCATTCTTGGCTCATTGGACCATATGTGTATCACAGAAGTGGGACATCGACCCACATTATAGGCCTATCTATAAGGGCCGCGGCTGTAAGAATCAAACCGAAGCTGCTGAAATCATTTCCAGACCCTGACACTTTGCATGGCGCCAACCCGAGCCACGTTTTTATCACAACCTGACAACAGAAGGTGTGAAAAATGCTCATATATAGAGGATGTAGCCATCGAAGGATGCATGTGGCTTTAAATGTAAGCTGTTGAATTGCTTATTAAGAACGCGGGCTATATATAGACTTCGGTCTGATTATGTGCTGCTTTTATCCTGTTCTCTTTCATGGATAGTAGAAGGAATACAGAGAGGCTGCACATGCGTTTATCTGTCTAAATGTTGCAGACACATTCATGAATTAGCTGATAGATTGGCTGTCTTGGGTATCCATAAGTGCAGGCTGACTCAGGCAGACATAGATGTTCTCGCTGAAAGGAGACTAACGCTCCTATTCCCGCGACATCATCATCCCACACGAGTGGAGCTCCACGGTGTGATGCTCAGCGTTGCTCAGTAGCATCTACAGAAGGCGTGCTCATCCCTGCCACAGGAGCACAGGAGGAGCAGCGGAGCAGCGAGCCTTCACCTGGCTGGACACACTGCGAAACAGAGCGCTTTCTATTTTTGGGGGAGGTGGGGGTGCTGTATCTCCACTTCCCACCCTCCCGGGCGATGGCATCCACGCAACGGTCTGCTGGAGCGCGTGAGTTTTATATATATATATCTGTACATATATTTATATAATATATATATATTAAAAAAAAAAACACAAGCCATGCAATGTCTTTCATGTGTCGGACACAGTGTTTCTGAAAGTGGATGTGGAGCACCACAGCCATGTTTGAGGCTCCAGCAGAGCGCAGCCTCGTTTATAAATGGGCCAAACTCGGGGATGTGAGATTGGGAAAAAGAAAGAAAGAAGAAAAAAAAAAAACATCGTCTGCGTTTGCTTATCGTGCGCGCTTTGCATTTGCAGCAGTCACCATCGCGGATGGATCCGCTACATTTCCTTAAAGGAGACCCGTGTGGTCGCGGCTTTGCAACATCAGCACCACAGAGATGCCCTGGCCGCAGGCAGCATCCAACTTCAGCTCGGTGCTCACGGAAAGCGGTCAGCAAGAGTAGACAACATCTGTCAGCCAGTGGTCCATGAGCATGATTTTATCAGAGAATAATAGTGCAGAAAGTGAAACGCAGAAAGAAAACAGAAAGATGTCAGAACAGTCTCTAAAGGGATCACAGACGCAGTATTATTCCGTTAGAAAACCAGTTAAAGTACATCAGTCACAGTTTTGTAATATTAAGCCTGCACAGTTGATGATATAAATATAGATATAAACTTTTCAGCACAGCAAAAACTATAATTCGAAGTCTGATCGAGAAGTTCAGTGTTTTCTAATCTGATTGCACTTTTAGCAGCATAGCAGCATTGAAGAAGCAATTATTATTCCAGGAAATACAAACGTAGCACAATGGGCTGAAAAGGCTACAGTCAAATAAAGGGAGGGGGCATAAAAACACAACTTGACCTTTTCTATAACAATAGAAAAGCTTGTATGTGATTGTAACTGGGGTGAACAGCTTGCTGCATCTTTGAAGTCACAGAATAACAGTGAGGCAATATAAAATCAGCTGAATTTTGTGGCTCTGAGTATAATTTGATTGTGATAGAAATATATGTATATATTCTGTATGTCCTACCCACAAATAGTACTGCAATCCACCCCATATTCTCACATTTATTTGCATTCTTCTGTTATTGGGGGGGTTCGTGAAAAGCAATGGATCAATGCCCAGCAATGCTGATGCATTCATCAGCATCTGTGTGCAAAATATCCTTTCAAGTCATTGCTTCTTAAAAAAATGTGAGCTGTGCATCAATTTGGGGACTGCAGATTTTTGAAGATTTTAATTTGATGTTAAGTGGTTGCCAACCAGTTACTATTTTCTCCCCTGGAGCTACATGATGAATCCAAACACAAATGCACAATCTGAGAGGAGGAGAAAACCAAAAATCTTGCATGGGGATTTATTCCCACTGAAGATTACAGCAATGTCACAGATTGTTAAGAGCCTGTAGATTTCACTTGAGTTGTTTCTGTTAGAAATGAGTCTTTAAAGAGGTCATATTATGCTTTGAGGGGTTTTACCATCTCTTTCACTGTTTCGTTGCCTGTTTTCAACAGGAGAGATCTGCAACGTTACAAAGTCCATTACTAACTCACATTGGAGACACTGTTACTGGACTGCCTGAGATGACGGCATGATTTATAATGCAGGATTTCAGTTAATTTCTAAATTACATCACCATGTAACACATTTTCATAATGACTGCTCAGTGGCTCAAGCAACAGACGGAGCTACAACAAATCAGATCAGACAGAAGGATGCAACATAGAATATAAGTACAAGTTTGATTAACTTTAACATGTTACACATGCAAATATATAAGCTGATCTGAGACATGTTACAACCTTTAAAAGGTTGGCACAGTTTCTTAAGTAGCCTAAATGCCTATGACATGTTGTGGTCAAAATACCTCAGATATACAGTACAAAAGCTCTCCTGTCAACCATGCCTTTTCAGATGTGCTCTTAGCAGCTGGTGTAAAGGTACGTAGTTCTGTGGGGTCCTCATTTGAAATCAGTGTTGTAGTTTTCCATTGCATACTTCAGAAGTACAAAAAAAAAATAGTTTCATAGATCAGAGCCACATGCAGACTGATGTAGAGTCTGAAAATGAGCCATATGACCTCCTCATCCAGGAGATGGGACCAACGGTTGCTTTTCAAACTGACTCTGCACACAGTTGGTTAGCGCTACAACCAATCAGAGCAACGAACAAGGTGGCATATTCAGAGGGGAAAAACTCAATGGAAGAGTGTTGTGGAGAAGAGACTTCATTGATTAAAGAAAGTTTACCAGATGTCTCTTACCATTTGCAAATGAGATGGGCCTCATCCACCACAACCCCTAAGAGACTCTCACAGAGGTCCAAGTCTTTAACGGTCAATGGCAACACTGGATTGTTCTTCTGCTGCAGCCATCTTATTTGTTTAGCATCCAGACTACAAGATCACAGCACTGTTGTCACTGTGTTCAGCTCTCTCAGAGATGTTCTACAGAGCTCCCCAAGACTTTTGGGCATTTTTAATTAGCTACAACAGAGGGTTGTTAGATTGACTTGCAAAGAAAATGTAAATCTGCTAATAGTATGTCTAGATTTGTAGACTACAAAAAAAAAAAAGTAAAATTAAATATGGGGAAGCTGGGTCTGTGATGTCACAATACCTTGCAAATCAGAATGGAGTTATGGCCAGCAAAGTGACCTGGTTGTGTTTTTCGTGTTCTGTTGTTTTGAGTTGGAAATCACTTCAGACACTTAAATATCTGATGTCAAGCACACACGTGCACACAAACAATTTACAATATGTGCTCTTCAAGTGCAGCCAATGCATCCTCACAGGCCCCGCAGAGTATAGAAGGAACTGCAGCTGAAACATGACAGAGGATTAAGACAGAAAAAAAAAACAAAAAAACAAACTGATTACTCTCTGATGCTATTGGCACCAACATCCTTGATCTGGTTCATGAATTCAAACTGCTTAGGCAAGTCTGATAATTAGCTCCATTCCAAAGTCTGTCCATCAGCGTTAGTGTTTCAGCAGTGGCCTGTAGATGTCAATAGTTTACATTTAGAACATCTAATTTTAAGCTTCCCGTCCGTCTGCACAGCCTCGCTTCCACCACTTTATTTAAACTATTTAGCCCACCCTCCATGTCAGTTCCCAGGGGCTCCCATCAAAAGGAGCTAATTTAAGGACGTGAATCATAACTTCACCTGCTAATCACCAACCACACTTCACTGCCGTACTGTCTCTGGTGGGTCTGGGGGCTTGTTTTGCTGTTTTTCTGCCTCTTTCATCATGTTTTTTTAACCCGTAACATTTTTAAATTGGCTCGCAGCAAGCTCCACTATGCTCGGAGCTGTTGTATAATGTACTTTGTAATGTGCTGATTAGTGCTGTTGATGCTGCTTTTTTGGGGGGGCAAACATGAAGTGAAAGTGCCAGGGGGTTCACTCTCAGGAGGAAATGGCCTCTCACTCTGATTTTGTTTTGAAAATCATTTAATTTTGCATGAAGACATGCTTGTTGTTTTTTCTTTTTTATTGGATGGTATTCAGATGGCGGTCAGGTGCAGCTCTGTCGTTACTGATGATTCACAGTCACAAACACGCCCTTCAAGTGTTCATTTGTAAAGATAATTTGAGTGTGTTTGGGGGCTGGACTGTGCCAGCTGACCTTGAGGTGGGCTGCTGTGGTCCTGTGCTGTGTCTGAAGAGAGCATTTCACGTATGCGTGTGTTTTGAAGCAGTGGTCACAGATGCAATTAAAATGAGAACAGCGGCGCCTTTGAAAGAACAGACGTTTTTTGATGCTGAACTAGGGAAAATCATTTGAGACGAAAAGGGAGAGCTCCAACAAACAGATTCACACAAGCAGTTCTTTATTGCATACGTGTGAGCTATGTTCAGCATGCATAATTCCACGTGTGCAGAGCACAAATTTAACAGCCAAGAGCAACAAAAAAGCTGTTTCAAGTGTACGAAACTACCACTGGGTGGAGCCGAAGTGCTCTCTTTTCTCATTTTCGCTTGCTCAGTTTTTCCAGCTTCCCTTCCTTCCTTGCAATTGTTTTTCCTCATGCGCAGATCAGAACTTTGTTTGGAGGTGGTGCAGGGAGACGTTTTGACACTTTGGAGGTGAAGACGAAGCCCTCATATGATTGGTCATATTATAATTAGACCACACGCACACTGACATCTTGGTAACCCCGTCCAGGAAAGTTCTGGAAGTGGCTGCTGTTGGAAGACCTCCATTCATATTCAGCCAAGCAGCAACCATCCCACTTCCAGGTTGAAGCCCAAAGAGGAAGTACATTTTGTTGCAGTTCCGCCGCTAATTCAGTTCCCATTGACTCCCATGTTAAAAAGGTCCAACTTTGCAGCAGAATTAAACATATTTATAGCCTGGTTAAAAAGGAAGAAAAAGGCTTTAGTCTCTATTGTTAGATGTTACATCCATGACAACTCTATGGGGATTGAACATATTTTGTACCAATCAGATAAATTTATATTAAGCAGTAAATCTGACCAATCACATGTGTGGATTTATTTGATGTGCTTGAAAGAGAGCTAGCCACTGGCTCTGCCATCGGCTTTCACAGGTTTGTCCTGCCTCTTTGCAACATGCAGTTAAAGTAAAACTGGGCTTCAACCAAATGCCGATGTCACCAGATGCTTTTATATATATCTATGCATTCAACTGACAATCAAAAATCAGAAATTGGAAAAGTGACGGGATATTTGGTTATTGTTTGTCAGATAGATCCATGCATCCATCTGCTTATCTGAATCCGGGTCGCAGGGCCAGCATCCTAAGCAGAGAGGCCCAGACCTCCCACTCCCCAGCCACCTCTTCTAGATCTTCTCCAATGTGTCCTGGGTCTTCCTTGCGGTCTTCTCCTGGTTGGACAACAAAACACCTCCTCCAGGAGTCGTCCCGGAGGCGTCCTGACCAGATGCCTGAACCACCTTTATTGGCTCCCCTCAATGTGGAGGAGCAGCGACTCTACTCTGAGTCCCTTCCAGATGACTAAACTTCTCACCCTGTTTTTAAGGATGAATCAAGCAAGCCTACAGTGGAAGCGATCTCATTCTTTCGGTCACCACCCACAATTCAATTCCAATGGCTAGCTCTCTTTCAAGCACATCAAATAAATCTGCGGATCTCATTGGTCAGATTTGCTGCTTAAAATTAATTTATCTGATTGGTAGAAAATCTATTCACTCCCTGCACAGTTGTCACATCTAACAATAGTGGCCAAAGCTGATTTTTTTATCGGTATGTTTAATTCTGTTGAAAAGTTGGACCTTTTAACATGGGAGTAAATGGGAAGATCAACCAGTAGAGAGAGAGTTTTGCCCTTTGGCTCAACTCTCTGTTCACCACAACAGACTGGTTCAGAGTCAGCATTACTGCAGACGTTGCACCAATCCGCCTGTCAATCTCCTGCTCCATTCTTCCTTCAATTGTGAACAAGACCCCAAGATACTTAAACTCCTCCACTTGAGGCAAAACTTCACTCCCAACCCAGAGAGGCCATTGTGCCCTTTTTCGACTTAGGATCATGGTCTCAGATTTCCCCACTGCTCCACGAGAGCTGAAGGTCACTACCTGATGATGCCAGCAGGACCACATCATCCGCAGATGATGGTGACAAAGGGCAGCCCTGGTGAAGTCCATCTCTCACTGCAAATGAATTTGACTTACAACCGGCAATGCAGACCAAACTCTTGCTCCATTTGTACAAGGACCAGGTAGCCTGTAACAACGGACCCGTACCACACACTCTTGGACATCTTGAGGGACAAGGTCAAATGCCTTCTCCATGACCACAAAACAGATGTGGACTGGTTGGGCAAACTCCCATGCTCCCTCCAGGACCCTAGTGAGGGTGTAGAACTGGTCCAGTGTTCCACAGCCAGGACAGAGCACACATTGTTCCTCCTGGATCTGAGATTCGACCATCGACTGGACTCTCTTGTCCGGCACCCCTGCATAGACCTTACCAGGGAGGCTGAGGAGTGTGATTCAAATCAGATACCAAAAAAACCAAAAAAAGCTTTATATTTCATACTTTCAAGATATTCAATATGAAGTGGAAAAATGGGCCACAAGACCAAATTTGATTTTGATATTTTTTTATATATTTTTGAAAAACTGAGCAAGCAGACGTAAGGTTCGAGAGCACTTTGACTCCAGCCAGTGGCAGTTTTGTGCTCTCCAAACAGCCTCTTTTTGCTCATGACTTTTAAATTTTTTCTCTCCACATGTGAAATTACTCTTACTGAACAAAAAAATGCTTGTGTTTATCTAAAAAGGTCTCCTTGATTTCAGATCTTATTCTGGAAACAAATTATATTTGCTGACTTGCATTATAATTTTGTGGGAAAAAAAGAGACATCAAAAACTTTTGGATATTTCTGCTTTGAGTGTTGAAAAGTAAAAAGAGCAGCATGTTATTCAGCCTGTTTCAATGCTTTTAGTTGCAGCTTTCGTGCAGCTTGCTAAAATTGATCTTTTGCTAATTGCATATGAAGTCTGACAAGTAGGCTACATAAATATAAATGTATTCTCTATTATTATTAGCAGAATTCTTGCCTCGAGATTATGTTAATCAAGTTATGTAATCTAATTGTCTCCCCTTTCACCTACAAGCTAATGAAAATAGTCAAATGCATGATACAAAATGCACCTGAGCCTCAACCGTTTGTTTGGACAAGTTATAAATGGCTCGCCATGTTATGTTTATGGCAGCTATTGTCACCTCATGCTGGTGCTTTCGGAGTAATTCAGGTTACATCTGGAAAGCGCATCTATTTTTCCCCAACTCATATTTAGCCCTAATCATGAAGTTACAAAAGCCTTTATATATTATACGTTCTCACATGAGAGACAGAACTCATGAAAAGAGACTTTGATGCAGAGACTCACTGTAGTTTCCATAAAAGATGAGGAAAGGATTATGGAAATGCTTAAAAGGGTGCAAACTGGGGTGGGGGTGGGACCGTCCTCTCCTGTGGTACAGTAATATCCATCTTTGTGCATCCTTGATTTATCTCCTTTCTCTTGTGTGTCCTCAATATGAAATGGAAGTAGAGGAAGCAAAGAAGAGACAAGATGTATGTTTCACACAGGCTTTTAACAAAATGAGACATCCTTCTTTTGTAGCTGTCATGATTAACAGACATGACAGCAGGGCATGTGGCACAGATGCATCATCTTTTCATTGTTTTCTTGCAGTATGCCCCTGTTTTCAGTGAACTCTGGGTTTGTTTGTTTTTTAATGAATACATATTTGATTACATTTTTTTTTAAGTGAAAACAAATTTCAGTTATTTATAATGTGATCCCGTCATTAGTGGGGTTCAAAATCAGGTAACTACGACTTCAGGTGAGTAACAGCACATCATATTATACATTAACACTGTTTTTAGTTACTGAATAAACACTAACACAACATACAGAAACACTGTGTTAAAAACCTAGGACACCCCGTAATCAAACACCTTTTGTGGCTTGAACTTTAGAATAATTGAGTTCTGTATGACATTATCAGTTGTTGTTGATCAATGCTTTAATTTATTCTGGCATTTGTTTTTGCATACCTTTGTTATGGTCCCTTCACAGCATCAGGTTCAGGTCTGAACTTTGTCTGCAACACCTTTCTTTTGGTTTTTTTTTTGCATGCATATCATCATCTCTCCACCACTGCGCTTGACAGTTAATATGAGGTGTTTTCTTTTGTGTTAAATTTTTGCCAAATGTGGACTTGTGCATGGTGGACAAACATCTCTGCTTTCTTCTTGTTTGTCTAAAGGACATTGCTGAGGTGGGTGTTTGTTCAGATGAAACTTTGTAAGCTGAAGCTGGAACATTCTTTTTAGTGAGAAGAGGCGCTCTCCTGACAGCTCATCCAAGCAAGCCAAACTAACTCTGCTGCGTCTCTTGGGTTTTAGTGATTTCTCTGAGCACTGGACATTCTGACCTTGGCATAAACCTTTCTAGGATGCTCACTACTGGGAAGACTGGCCACTCCATCCTCTTTTATATCATCTTTTATAGTGGTTCTCACACATGTAAATGATCAATTTATCATTTTTATTTATTTCGCAACACCTGCAACTTAGATTCAAATTGTTTTGGAAATAATAAGGATGTACTTTACTTTGGGTTTGTTTTTGTAAAATAAATGTAATCTAAAATGTGTTGTTGGTTATCAGAGGTTGCATTTATCAAATATTAGACCTGGTAAGGACAATATGCAGCCTTAGACTTATACATAGGGCATATTTTCTTTTCTATTCTATTTTCTTCATCTGGTAGTATACATCATTTCCAAATGAACGATAGTCCCACCTACTATATGTGCCACATATACTGAGGGGTTGTAAAGAATTAAACTGCACCTGAAAGGCACAAATTACATTGTTCGCCGAAGATCCCTGCTGTCAAAGATTTTTTATAAGTTTAATTATTTTTTAGTGTTGTTTTCCTTCCTTGACCATGACTTCTCTTTTGGACTGAAGCCAAGAAACATTGCTGTCATGCTAACATATAGAAGCAGTGAAAACAGTAAATAAAACAAGCACAGTGTTTGCTTTACACAACATATAACCGTACACGTTTTCTTTTGCCATCAAGGTCTTTTCAGATGCAGTTCTGACACTTCACTGAAAGAGCTAAAAATCCTCAGATTGAGTCATTCAGGCAGCAAGGAGAAAGAACATAATAGCAATGTCTCAGTTCTTTTGAAAAGGTGAAAAAGCTTGTGCCAATGGAAATCAGCTGCGTTTCTGTATGACGTGAAACCTTGGCCCTTCCAGCATTTCAGCTGTGTGAGTGAGGAGTCGCTTGTGTGCTGTGCTTATTATCAGACTGTGTACTGATTTCCTCCCCCATCAGAGGGTTTATTGTGCGTCTGTTGCATCACGATGGCAAAAACACTTAGTTTCCTTCATCCTGACGGGTCTGCAGTGGATATCAGGTGTTCCAGCAGCTTCATCAATGGTGTGGAGGACAGTTATCACCTGTGTCATTGCACAAATCAATAAAGCTGTGTTGAATAAGGAATGAATGTGTTAAGCTGAAGAAATTGCAAAAATATTAGTAAATGGGATTATAACAGAGCCTAGGAGCATGAGAGAGAAAATTATGACAGCATTTATACAAACAGTCATGTTTTTCTTTTTTTTCATGTTGAAGTTAATGGAATATGTAATTTTCTTTTATTCATTAATATAAACGTTATTTGTGGTGTGGTGACCCCTGAAGGGGAAAGCAGAACAGAGAAGATTCTTCATTCGAAGACCAGAGATGATCTCTTGTCTCCTTTTCTAAAAAAAAGTTGATGTTTAAGGTCTATTACTCTTAGTTAAAGTTTTGCTCAAAAATTCAACCCAGTATTTTTTCTTTTGACAATTTCACCACAAAAAAAATATATTTCATATCTTTTAAAGCAGGATATAACATACAGGCTCATGGGAAAGTGCCACTCTTCTCTCTATGACCCAGTACAATTATGTGGTGGCGTATTTCTCTGGAGAAACCATTGAATGTATAAAGGAAACTGGACAAAGCTTTCTGCGACTTCATTCTTACGTTTTTTGAAGTGGTTTTGAAACCCAGTTCTGGGAGTTCTTTTTGTCGATCATCTTTCAGGAGCTGAACCCAACGAGCCTCCAGTTATCTGATGCGGTATAAAAATTCATCCACCATATAGTTCTTTTTCTTTTTAAACAGATGTTAAACAAATGTGTAGACTGTACCCAATGGTACCCAATTATCATTTTTAATAATGTCAAAAAGAATGCCAGAAATTCAGAATGATGTCATTAAAGTAACAGGAGGGATATTCTGCTATAAATGAGAACCAGATATTCTGTTGCAGGTGTTAATTTTCTTTTCTTTGTTGCTTTTCACCAATATTTTGTTAAGATCCATCCATCCATCATTGAAATGAAAACAATATCCTTATATGTATTTTTTGTGATTTACATCATATCTAACATCAATGATCAACGCTTAAAACATTTGATGAAATGAAACAGATATGATAAAAAGAGGTTTTATGTATAAAGTATAAACACAGGACATTTTTAATTACCCAGATTCTGCTGTTTCTGTTGAATAACATCCCTGCTTTCACACTTGTGGTTAAATAAATAATATTTCTGTGGTCATATATTTTCCTTCAGTGATAAAAGCATGATTTTTATAGTGGATTCGTGTGATTTAGCTTGAATTTTAATTAAATTATTTAACTTGAAGTTGCCCCAATCTGCTGGCTTCCCTGCTTGATGATGCTGTAGTTTCCACAAATCACGTGAGACTCGACTCAACCATAAAAATAAGAGGTCATTCATCTTACTGAGCAGTATCATTATCGGTGGGCAGCACACGTTAGACACACATGCACGGTGAGGAAGTATCCTGCCTGGAGACGCCGCTGACATAATTCACAGATAAGTTATGCAAAACCTAATTCATTCTCCTCCAGTGTCTTTTTGTTCCTTCCTCATTTCCTCTGTTTCCTGCACCTGCTTCTGAGAATATGTGCACTGTGTCCCTATACATAAACGTGCACATTTATGTGAGCTATTTTACAGACCGAATCACTAAATGAAGAGAGAGGGCAGAAGCACTGCTGCCTTATGGAATATTCATGTGAGGCTTTTGAGGGTCACAAGGGGCAGAGCAAAGAGGAGACGGCGAGAAAGGAGAGAGAAAAAAAGAGAATGACGCATTATGATGCTCTTGTGCTTTGAGTGTGGTCTGAATTTGATGTTTCCATTCTGATCTTCAGTCCTTAATTAGTCAAATGATTGCTATACCAGCCTGATCTAGATTCTTGGTTTAGGAGTTGCAGGTTGATAAGTTATGTTATGTGTTTATCATCTTCAATGCACCCTGAGACTCACCTGCTTAAACACAGTGATGGGAGGCTGATTTGAAAACAAAACAAAACAAAAAGCTGTTATTTTTCCATCCATCTGACTTTTAATTTAAATAAAACCAAAGCGCAGCAACGTCCAGCCCGTGATAGACAGCCGGCTCCCCTGAGTCTGAAGCTCCTGTCCAAAAAGATTTCACTAATCAGGTTGATGGTGGAGTGCCAAGTGCTGCCTGACCAGTTACACCTTGAGGAGGACTCTCTGCCAGAGCCTGACAATTTGAGGAAGCAAATGTGATGAGTTATCCACCTTGTTATCACATCATACTTCATTTGCTGTACCCCAGAAGTGGGAAACTAAAATATGCAACGACAATCTCAAAAGAGGCACACTTGGCGGTGACTGGGTGGAGTGGATTCAAGGAACTGAATCTACTGGCAAAACCCAACAGATATGTACTGTGTTTTTGTTTTATTTTACCAAAACATGTCACACACATTTCATTAAAAAAAATCAGCAAACAGCATCAACTTGTTAATAACAAAAATAAAATAAGGCACAATGTGTCTTCCTTAATGGATGCCATTTTCAATCTTTCACATGTAGTTGCTTTCATGGCCACTGAAGGGCCCACAGCAGTCTCCTGTGCTTTTATGTCTCTACCATTCATATTATTTAGCTTGGGCTTGAAATCTTCATGGAGCTGAAAGTTTTGTAAAAGTCCCAGTCTCCTGCTGCCTGGTTCTTAAGTTAGATTTATGTTTCTCGGTTATATCAGCACTGATCCAGTGACCTTTAGTATATTGAGTATTTGTCGCTTATGTGTTCGCATTGCTCTAAAATTAGCCAGAAAATGAGCAGGTAGCAGGTTTTTTTTTTTTAAATACCACCGTGTATTAACAAGAGTGACTGGAAGTAACTCCAGACTTTCTGGCTTTGGTGGAGCAAACTGGTTCTTTGAAAAGTAGTAAATCTTATATAGTACAGGTCTTGGACAAAACACTGGATTCAAGCTAGCAAGAAAGGGATATTAGCTGAGTGAAGGCAAGCACCCTGTACGTGTCTCTGAGAGAACAGCAGTCTCCTGGAAGAGAGTGGAGTTTACGTAGAGATGCACACTGCAGATGTCCGACTTTGTTAGAGGTCTTCCACTTTCCTTTCTAAGAACTATAACCAGCTACATACAATAACAATATCAATCAGTGAAAGATAGCAGAGACTGCAGGCCGTGTGCTTTATTATTTTTTAAATTTATTTTTGCTTCTTAGCCTTTGTTAGCTTAGCATTTGGCATGTTTGGCAGTGATGCTAATATGAATGTTGCATTTTGGTCACTGTACCCATGGGACTTATTTTCCCCTTACAGGTCTCAAAAATTGTTATCTTTGCGTGTTCTGAAAGTGCTCAGAGTGCAAAGCGTGCAGATGGGGGACAGACATGGCTACTGATAACTGCATCACTGCGAGACACTCGCCTGTCCTGTCTGGCAACCATGGAGTTTCTCTGTACCCTATCAGTATTTGAATCGATATCAGATATAAGATAGCAGTCAAGCAACAAAAAAATCAGCTGTTTCTGAAAACTAGCTAATAAATTGTTGCATCTCTATCGTTGCTACGTGTGATCATAAACAATAGATGAATTTATGGATAGTATTTGCTTAGATTCTGAAGGTTTGTTTCTGTATTTGCTTTAGCTTAATATTAAAATAATCAGTCTTTCTTGAAATTGTGGTCACGCTTCAATGACCCTCTGCTTTATGTCATCCCTTACTTTTGCTTATTTCTTTCTTTCTTTATTTATTTACATAACTCTAGTGTAGTGTGGGCCAAGGCAGTGACCGCTGGCTCTCTCTTTTCTCCTGCTTCTGAAAACGCTACTGGCAGCCCACCTGCATCGATGCTCTCCTCTCCATCAGCGTTTTGGCTTCAGATGAGTCACTTTTAAGGAACGAAAGCCTCACCTCTTTCCAAACTTTTTTCTTTTCTTTTTTTTTTTTTTTTTTAAATTTCTGTTGCTCTCAGAGGCAACAATCTCACACCTCCCACTGCACCGTCCTGTTTTCATTGTTCTGCAGCAAACCTGCTGACTTTGCCAAAGTCTTTTCACAGTAGTAGAAAACGACTACGAGGATGTGAAATAAATGTCTTTTTTTTTTTCCTGTTATGAAACCTTGAACATTGTGTGACAGCAGGAGGATGATGAAACAAGGTTGTGGTTGTGTTAGTCTTGTTGATGGAGGACACCTGGTTACCGAGGAGACTGAAGGAATGTGATGTAACGGCAGCGTAATGTGACCACTCACTCTCTCTGCCCACTCATGGCTCTGTGCCCACTGTAGAGGTATAATCCAGTGTAATATGCACATTATGTTCAATATATGCATGAGGTGATGTGTATATATATATATATATATATGTATAAGTGGTGGTGAGGTTGTAAATCATAGCAGAGATTCTTCATCGTAGAAGCAGGGGAGAACAGGCACCAGGAAGGATCTATTGAAGGAGATGGATGGAAAAATCCTGGTTCTAAGAAGAGTTGGAAGGTCTTAAATCTTTGTGCTTGCTGGGGATTCCCATGATTCTTTTGTGTCTCAGAAAAATCAGGTTACCCACTTGCTTGTCGCTTGTTACTGGACTGCTTAAACTCCCCATGGTGCATGTAAAAATATCTACTCACTGTCCAAGGGGAGCCCCACCTGTGTTTAGCAAGAATGCTGTTTTTATGATTCTAATGCTGCTGCTACAAATATCCTCTGTTCTTATTTGATTAAATATATTCCTAAGAGAACTTGCTTGTAAATCCATCAATATACCAATACACAGAAGTAATGATCTTTTTTTTTTTTTTTACTGGGGCCAATTAATGAATACAGTCAAAAGAATGTAAATATGCAGTCAAGGGCAGAGTCTGGCGTAATGACAACATCTGTCAGCGTAAAGACGTCTTCTTTTGTCTGGAGTCAGAGCTTTCTAACAGCCTGTCACCAAACTGACTCAGAGGATGCAAAGAATAACCGCATCTAGGATAATCTATGTGTTTGCCACAGGGCCAGGCCCAGCACATAGATTTCCAATAAATGTGGGGCTGAAAAACAGCAGGCTTCAGGCAGAGTGGCACATGCTCTTCTAGGCAGGACTGAGAGAGCGCGCTCAGGATCTGTGGCCGTTTAGCGGCTGCTTCTCTCAGGCTTGTAGAGGTTGATTCCTGCAGACCTTCAGTCAGTAGGTCAGAAATCAGAAGACAACAGCCGGATTCGTGTTTGCAAAGTTCTAGTGTTGTGTTTTAGGTTTTTCTTTTGTTTGTTTTTTGAAAAGCAAACACAAGGAATGTGCAGCGACAAAGTGCTTGAGCTCGCCACTGCAAGTAAGCGTTTTTTTGTTTTTTTTTCACAACTGAGAAAAAGATTCCTTTACTCACAAATATTACAATAACATGGAGTGATGAATTACAGCAAAATATTAAAGCCATCTTGAAATTAAATGTCATATTAACATGTAATTCATGAACTTCTTCAGTACTGTTGCTACAGTCCATAATCCTTTAGCTGAGTTAGAATTTGAATTTTTCTGACAAAAGTCAAAACAAATGCAACCTGAGATCAGATTTCTTGTCAGGGTTAAGTTTCCCAATTATTTTATTTTATTTTATCCATGGCTGGATTAACTTTGGGCAGTTATTCGCTATGTTTTAAAATAAGAACAGTACAATGTCTTTTGCTATGTATGGAAATGTCGGATGAAATTATCATAAATATGTGAGATGTTTTGCGAGTATTCATTCATCTACCCTGTTATGTTTATCATTTATTCAAGCAGAAAAGAAAAAAGATATTTGACACTTATTTAACAGTGGAACATTTACAGTGATGCCTATCATTGTTCAATGACCTTAGCAAAAAGATAAACAAATGAATAAAATTATTCAGCTTGTGCTGGAAATGCAGTTAATCAGTTCTGAAGGAGATAAGGCTATGTCAGATGAGGCTTTTGATCATAGATGTAGGCACATGAAAAAACAGCAAAACCATTTTTTTTCCATTTTATTGAAAGTTTTATGTCCATCCAAGGACGAAGAACACTAACAGGCGCTCTGTGTTTCTATAAGGCCTTGATGGCGTTGTTGCATGTGTGGGCTGCAAAGCAGTGGCATTGAAACAGTAATGAACAGAGCACAAAGGACGTTCATGGCTCCCAGGTGTAAATCAATTTTGAGTTATTGGTCATTCAGCGGGATCAATGTTCATAGTCGCTTCGTCATTTTATAGTGTAACAGAATGCAAGACTCCTGAACAGATTATCCTCTCAGTTTCTACTAAATCTAAATGCCTTGGTTAGACATCATATGCAGATGACAGATAAGTGATGATTATTTTTAAAGAATCATAAATGCAACACTTTATTGTCATGCATAAGTAAAGATAACAAATCTCACAATGTTGCATACATACATTATCTTATTTTATTGTGTTGATGATGCTGCAGTCAGTAATCTTTTTTCCAGTTTCTATTAATTTACATGAGATGAAGAAGAGGTACAGTACATTTGTTGCGTAAATGAGGAACAAGATGATCGCTTTGTCTTTGTGTGTGGGTGACTTTGGTTCATTACTGACTATATGACTTCTGCATGTGAACTGGAACATACATGACCACGGTGGCCTCATGGGTCTGTAACTGGCTGCCATGTTGAGCTTTTCACCTCCTCTAAGCAGGAAGCCAAGCCCATGCAGCTGTAATCATCTCTCCTCTGTTCCTCTTCCACCTACTTTTACTCCCATCATCTTGGCTCAGGTCTGCTGTGGTTGTTTGCTTTATCCTTTATAAATGGCGTATCTCCCAGCTCAGCCGTGCCACTTGGTTTAAGATAATATTTTATTTTATTTTATATCTGTCACTCATCTGTAATTATCGAGTAGAGATCATGGACTGGCTGCCCCACTAACCATATATATCAGCATATGGTACAACTACAGTATGTGGCCTTACAATAGCTGCGTTATTTAAAATGAAAGTCCATTTTAATCACACTACCACCTCCATACATCACTCTCAGGGCAAAGATTTCACTGATGTGTTCTTGGAGATGCCAAAAACAAAACAAAACTAAAAAACCCCTGGCCTTTGCGTTCCATCTGACCACAATCTTCTTCTTGTTCTTTACCCTTTCAGCTGTTCCCTTCAGGGGCCACTACAGTGAATCATCCTCCTCCATCTAACCCTAGCCTCTGCTTCTTCTTCTCTCACAACAACTAACTTCAACAACATCCATAAATGTCCTCTTTGGTCTTCCTCCAGGCCTCTTGCCTGGCAGTTCCAACCTCATCATCCTCCTGATGTATTCACTCTCTCTTCTCTGTACATGATCGTATGGCGTTGCAAATATTCTTCAGGATTTTTGATGTTCTTTAGCAATTTTTAATCTCAGAGTCTACTCAGGTGCACACTGCCTGATCCTTCATTTTCTAATTATTTTTAGCTGGTCACAGCTCCTTCTGATTGAGTTTATTTTATTTTGTCTCCTAAACTGTTAAAGTTGAGGTGAAAAACTACCACTTGACCAAAATGTAGAAAGCAACGCTGTAATCAGTTTCCACTCAATAATTACAGGTTTTTGTTGTCAGGTGATCATATTTGTGTTCACGTTTTCTGCTTTAGTCGTGAGGGTTTTGTTTTTTATTCTTTTTTTTTTTTATCTGGCCATTTTAAAGTATTTTTAAGCCTATATGTAACAATTTAAAAATAACACATTGAAGTGTGAGACAAGCGATATACTGCAGAGATTTCTTTACTTCTGCATTCGAGTGTGCAGCAGCCATCTAATATGTCTTTGCTAAGTCACTTTAACTGGCTGGTGACTGCTCATGAACATCTCACATGGATGCAGTCCAAGGGAAATTAAAGTTTATTTTCTTGCCATTATGGCAGAAGAAACTGTGGTTACTTCCACTGCCTGCTTACTGGCATATGGTCTGGATTTGGGAAGATTATGTGGATTAAGAGTTGGATTTCCTCAAATCACCCAGAGACCTTTCTTTTTTAAAATATAAAAGGATCTGGATAGTGAATAAAATAATTTTATGACTTTCTGCGTGTAAAAATACAAGCTCATATCTCACCAGAGATTTAAATTTAAAACCCCTTTTGTCTTTAATTTAGTAAAACCTCAAAAGCATGGAGATCTGTCTCATGTTTCTAAAGAGTAAATTACATCAGTAATATACATCAGACTAAAAAAAAAAATAGATAATAAAAAAGCTTCTCCTCACTTCTCACATACACTTTCAGCCATTCTGTAAGTGACATTTTTAACCATTACATGACTGGCTTCATAAACAAAGTGTTGGAGGTTATCTGAACCTTAGTGTGTATAGCTGTGAGATGTGTTTTGCACCTTAATAACTCTGTGGCATCATCAAGTAATTGTACCACACATGTTGTAATACTTTGACACAATCTCCTGAGGTCATGATGAAATATTTTTAATATGCTTTGGTCAAAATGCCACAGACATACAGTACTCCCATGTTTAATGCTCTGTTCTTAACAGTTCTGTTCGTAACAGCTGGTTTTTGGGCTCCCTAGTCAGACGTTCGACGTGACTCCACCTGTCTCCTCAGCGGATGGAGCCTCTTTAAAAAAAATCAGTGTTACAGCTTTGCTCTACCCTCTTCTGAGCTACAGCAAATGCAGCATGTGAAATTAGGTGGAAATGAAGCTGGGCGAGCTGGATGATCTGATCTAATTTGATCTGAGTCTGTGGGGTCACAGTACCCTGCAAATCTGAACAGTTCATTGACTGACATGTTTTCAGATTTAGGCTGCCCAGAAATTAAGTTGCAAAGTTTCTGATTCGAGAAACCAAAATATATGCTCTCAAACACGCAAAGAGGGTTTTCTTTTTCCACCAGAAAGAACAGTAAAGTCTCTGGAAATGGACGAGCCGCTGAGCTGGCAGCCAGAGACTTGAAGTTGAAATTCTTGTGTCAGTAGCTCTCAGAGTTGTGACGTCCACACAAACTGCAGTGTGTCACACATGGTTAGATTAACCTCCTCAGGGCTGGTGTTGCTATTCTGACCTCCACTGTACATGCCAGCTTCATTGTTTCCTCGGGCATGCAGAAACAAACCAGCTGAAATGATTAGATGGGAACAAAATGATGAGTGAGTACATAACCATGCGAAAAAGAAAAGAAAAGAAAAGTCACTGGTACAGCCTCTGAAATGTGGATGCTATAATTTCACTGGTTTTCTTTAAAAACTAGAGCAGTGAGGCAATAAGTTAAGTCATTTTGTGTAGCTAGAATGCACATAATGTTCCCCTAATGCCTCATGCACAGGGTGTTAGTATTAAAGCACAACAAAGAAACAACTTTAATCCAACTTAGACGAAAAGCTGCAAAAGCAGCACCATGGTTCTCCAGCCATACACCTGCCAGTTTGAGATGAAGTGCAGCGTGTAAAATGTTTCGATTTGTAGTTCGGGTCTGAGAAAAGAAATGAGGATGGGCAACATACATATATGCTGGTGATCCTCATATTGTGCAGAAAATGAATTAATTATCAAAGAAAGTAGCAAACACATACTGATACAAAACATGTTCATCCACCTTTATTATTTGATTCTTGAATCACACATAAATGTACATTTTTTTTTTGTCTGTGAGTGATTTGCAGACTGGTGTACGTTGCAGCACTAAAATTGCTGACAGTTGGCATCTTCAATCATAAATTAAATTCTCCATGAGGCATTTGATTAGAGGAGACACCCTTTTTTTTACAGTTACAGTACAACAGCTCCCTTATCAACCACTTCTCTTTAGCTTTGCAGGTATGAGAAAACAGAGGTGGGGTCTCAACACTATTACTTGAAACACAGCTGGACTGCAGACAGGCCAGTTCAACGTCTGAACTCTTCCCGTGGTTTTGTAATGGGTTCAGTATGTGGTTTACCATTGTCTTTTTTGAAATATGCTTGCATCTTTTTCATGACCCTTATTTCTTTGATCTGCAGGATGCTTCAGTATTGAATGCTGTAATTTTCTGACATGCAGTACTGATTTTCAGCCTTTTCTCCTGAGCTGAGATTTCACCTGATTCTCACAATCTTTTGGTGATGTAATGCAGTTTGAATTACGGGAGGGAAGATAGAGTTGAACTTCAATTGTGAAGATTTCTGATGAATTTATGAGTAATGTAATTGTTTTGAGTAAAACAGCATGAAGTAAATCGGACCTTTTGAGGCTTCTTTGTCCTCTTGGTAAACTGACTTCAGCTTCACTGAATAAATCTGTCCACTCAGACTTAAATGGAGCTGTTCAACTGCATTTGCTATACTCCTTCCCCTGTCTCCCTGACTGCCTCTTGATTAGCCCAAGGCACACACACACTTTCTTATTTTACACAGGCACTCTTATCAAAAAAAAAGTTCTTTGGTTTCTAACACACCAGGGAAGATGGACATCAGAGGGCAGAGTTTAATGTCTCTGTCCAGATATGTAGGTGTGTTTGTTTGTTCTTGTATGACCTTTTGGGTACGTGATTTGTCCTTAGTTTCTCACAGTCTTTCAAAGAGTTATTTGACGCTTAAGACTTTAAAGAATAGTCTCAGAGGGAGATTGGGTTTTGGCATTTAATTATGATCTTTAAGGTTATTGCGAAATGGATCGAGGAATGCATTATGTGGGTGACCGTCCTTTCAGAGACAGCCATATGTGCACATGTTTGTGTGTCACTGGAGAAGGGGAGCAGCCTTCAATGGCTGAGCGGCTTTGTCCTTTGCCAAGGACTGTGACTTCCATTAAAATAATGCATAAACGCCTCGACAAAGGGCACATGTGCCGCACTTTAAGACACCACACATGCGCACTTGCTCTCAATGCTGTTGGTTTATGTCACCTGAATGAGCAGAGGTGAATGATGTCACACATTATGTTCATACAGTCTGCTTCCTCATCGCCCTGCTCATGTTTATCATATCTTCCTTCTGATCCAAGAATCTGCTCTCTTCTCCCTAACACATCATCTTGTCTCTGGACTCATCCAGCATGAGCCAGAAGCACTTTGCTCCATTAATTCATCAGCTCGCACAGACTGTCATGTCACCACTCAGAGCCAATTAAACACTTGCTTTAGCAAATTTGCATAGAACTAAATGTTGTAAAATGATAGATGCTGAATTTACAATTAATACCCCCACTTTTTTCTTTTTTTTTTTTTTTAGCAAATTCTTGCTGTAGTGTGGATATTTCTGTGTGGTACATGATTGGATTTTAATTTGCTATATAATATAGACATGTGATAAAAGTGCTTTGGCTCCACTTAGATAAAGCTGCATCTGCATGAAATCATGTTATATGTGCAGATAGTATAAAATTTTATATGCTTTTGTGCAGTTTGCGTGCATCTTGTGTTTCAAGACCCCCCCCGAAACACACACACCTCTACCAAACACAAGTCCACTTCACATGCAGTTGTTGTACACTGTATGAAAAGACACATAACCTTTTTTTTTCTCAGTGTCTCACATTAAATCTGACTAAACTTTTCCTGTTTTAGGTCAGCTGGAATTACCAAAATTAATTCTATTTGTTAAACGCCAGAACAATGAGCAGAATCAAAAGTTACCATACTGATTACTATGCCTTTAAACAATTTGGGAAAGCCCAGATGATGATGTCATGGCTGAAGCTGGTAAGAGAGTGTCATTATCCACAGTGAAACCAGTCTACATGGGTATAGGACTGGTTTCACTGTGGACCCCTTAGTCAGGAAGAAGACATTACTCCAACATCAACATAAAAAAGCCAGATTACAGTTTATAAATGCATACAGGGACAAAGACTTGAATTTTTGGGAACATGTCTGATGAAACTAAAACTGAACTGTTCGGCTATAATGACCATTAATATATTAGGAGGAAAAAGGGGGAAGCTTGAGAGTCTAAGAACAGTATCCTAACTGTGAAGTGGGTGGCACCATCATGATTTGGGGGTGTTTTGCTGCTGGAAGTACTGGTGAACTTCACTGAATAGATGGTATCACGAGGAAAGAACATTATGTAGAAATATTGAAGCAATATCTCTAGACATCAACCAGGAAGTTAAAGCTTGGACACAGTTGGGTCTCTTAAATGGATGGCCCAGGAAATACCACCAAATTAGTTAGAAAGACATTTCAGGACAACAGAGTCAGTGTTTTAGAGTGATTGTCACAAAGCTCTTATCTCAGTCCTTTAGAAAATTTGTGGGCAGATCTGAAAAGGCATGTGTGAGCAAGGCGGCCTTCAAACCTGACTCAGTTCCAGCAGTTCTTTCTGGAGGAAAGGACCAAAATTCCAGCAAACTTCAAGAAGGAAGCATTTGACCCAAGTCATACAGTTTATAGACAATGCTACTAAATACTAAGGGAATCTACGCTATGCTGTAAGTTCTGACTTTGATGAAATTCGTAAAAAATTATCTATTTCCTTAGATTTTCATTACACTGGCAATTAGCAAATAGTTATAATTCTGGTAATCATAACTGACCCGAAACAGGAAAATGTTTAGGTGGATTAAATGTCAGCTGGTGAAAAAAAAGGCTACGTGTCTGACATTCACCCTCTCTGCATCTCTGTCTCTTAAACTGACTTCAGTGTTGACTGATGTGATGTTCAGACGATGCAACTCATTGTCGTGCAACTGGGAGTCTTGCAGTAGTTGTGGCATTCACACTACATGACTGATTACCAACTAGGGGTCACACACAGCACAACCTGCTTCGTTAACCAAACTGATTTAGAAATTACATTTTCATCATCATCAAGGAAACATATGCAGGAAACACAATTGACAAATGGAAGAAACTCAGAGCTGTTTGTGCTGTTGTGAACACGCACAAAGAAAAATTTATACCTAAACACAGACCTGCTCAAATTCTGGTAATGGTTATTGTGTTTTGTTGATGGTTTAAAGTTTCTTCCACTTGCTTTATTGGATTTCCTACCTCAAAGTAAGCTCGCTCCTAGTGCTATCATTGGCTGTACCTCAAGTTGAGATTCCAGCAGCTCCAGATGTTTGGCATGCTGGATATCTGCTGGCCTTCACTGGTCAGCAATTTGTCAGTCGTGTCCTTGCTGCATCTTTGAGCTGTTCAGATATAATGATGGAACGTTGATGGACAACCACCAACTGCTCAGTGATTCTGCAAGCTCAGCAACCAGCAAATCGGGCTTAAAATTGTGTACGGTGACAGTGACCTAAAAGCTCTCTCTGGATGGTGTACATTACGTCCTCAGCCAGCGCTGGGAACCTCTCTTTCACTTGAATGTTAAAACGTAGACTATACGTTTAACTCTTAATGGATTTTTATGTCTGTTAATAAGACTTGTGCATCACCATGGTCTGCTTCCATCATTTCTGATTTTATAAATTTTCATTTCGTATGTGTGTGTCAGTCCCTGAGTGTTTAACCAGCAGTCTCTCTTTTAGTCAGGTCATAACAGCGGCACTGAGACACTGGAGGAGGCTGTGATGTTTTCTAAGATGCGCAAGCCTTTAGATGCTGGGAAATAAGATAAAAGTGTGAAGTAAGTCTAAGTGAGAGCCACTGGCACTGGAACGATGTGAAATTATCCAGCTGTCATGGTCTTTGGCTGCCATTAATGTATGCGGTACGCTTGTGAGTGTGATGAAGTCTGACTGTTAGGCTTTCCACTTCAAAGTTGTCAAGTTTTAGTGTACTTCTGGATGAATGTCCTCAACACCTCATCCTGCCTTGCAGCAGGTTATGAAACAACTGACAAATACAGCATCACTGCTTGAAACCACAACTGCACTGGGCTATATATAATCATTTCAATCTGTTATTAAACAAGTCGTGAGAAGATTCATCCCATTCCACAGAGGAGGAAACTGGTATCATGTGATACCAGGAAACTTTCAGACCCAATGAGAGGAGCAACAAGCTGAATTTTCAAAATGAAGAAATCCATTTCTCCATTTTCTATCCCAGCTTTATCCTGTTCAGGGTCTTGAGGGGACTGGAGCCTGACGCAGGTGTGGTGACATGAAAGGAAGACATGCTGGCAGATAAATTTCCCGTTTTAACAGAGTTGGTAACTTCGCTCTACAGGTGGAAAGCACTTATTGTGTTTTGGGGCAGCTGTGGCTAGAGATGATTTGGATGAATGAGAGAGTGAATTTATACTCTTGCTGTTTGTTTCAGTCACTGATATTTGACTGAGTGGATAATAACAATAAACATTCAGAGCTGAATGTATTCTGAATCAAAATCCAAAATCTAAGAACCAACACTCAGAATCTGTAACCAGGAAATAAAAATATCTTACCAAGATTTCAATCATCTTTCTTGGTCACGCCTTTCTTTTCTTGCAATCAGTTCAAAAACTATCTCCATTTTTTTTAACCGTCTTCTGTGGTTGAGCTTTTTTTTTTCCCTGGTTGCAGTTGTGAAATAAGTGTCAAATGAAGAGAAGAATTAAACATATTTACAGCCTGATACATTTTTTTTTTAGTCATCTGTGGCTACATCCTCGACAACTGTACAAGGGTGAATTATTTTGTACCACATCAGATAAATATATATTAAGCAATAAAGCTGACCAATCAGATGCTGTGTTTCACTGACAGCTAGCCATCAGCTGTTGGCTTTGACAGCTTCATCCCGCCTCTTTGCATCATGGCATCACGCGGAAGAGATGATGCACCAGATTATCAGATTATTCAGCAGCCAATGAGCTGCTAGATCTCAGCTTTGTCCAAATTACCTCCTCTGCTGTAGACTGATGTGGCGATTTTACACTTTTTTGAGTTGCAGTCGCAAAAAGAAAAGGTGCAACTAAGAAAGACTGGTTTGAAAAGAGAGATGGTTTTAGAACTGATTGCGAGAAAAAAAAATTCAATCGAGAAAGATGATTGAAGTCTCGGTTACGGATTTTTATTTCCTGGTTTAGGATTCTGGGTTTTGATTCACAATATATTAGGCTCTGAATCACACCATAATAGTGACTCATAACTGATGGAGTTTGGCTTGTGACTAATAATTTCACTATCTACAAAGTTTGAGAAACTCAGCAAAACCAGCTCTAATGATACAAGTACCTCTCTTCTCCCAGCCTTCTATCTCATCACACCAGTACTTTGACAACAGATTTAGCCCTAGAAATGTTTTAAATATTAGATATTCAGTGCTGGGTAAAATTGTTGGCTATTTAATTGTTAAATGCATGTTCGCACGCTAGCTAACGACTTTGTCTTCGTGCTGTTTGGGGTTGGTGCCAGGTGGAGGCTACATGGTTAACAGCAGAGCTTAGGACAACAAGATAAAAGCAAACACAACAAAAGTCTGATTAAGAAGGTAAAAGAGCTGCAGAGTCATTTGGAAATCCTCATTGGGGTCATTATTGTGAGTAGTACATTTTATCTTTCAATTAATCATCTGGCCCATTGGTAATATGGTAAAGAACATCTAATAGTGCAGCTTAATTATCTCCATCTGATTTCTAGGCTCACTGCCTCCACTCCTCTGTCACATTGTCTTTCCATCATATTGTGCGTCTCATCTACACACAGCAGCCATCTTTCACTCCCAGCCTGCTGGCTCGCCAAATGTGCGCTGAGAGAAAGCATCATACTCTCTTTCTTAATGCTTTTTCATACATTTTTACCAGCTGAGACCGAATTGCCGGCTTTGTTTCACTGGGAAACACGCATGTGCCCATGAGTCACCCAGCTCACTCACCCTGTAAGCAAGTATGGGCTGCGATTGTGCCACATGTTTTCGTGACTGTGTGTGGCTGCTGTTAATTGGCGAGGCTAAGTTAAGTTAGTTTCAGGTGGGCGGACTTAATTTTAGACAGGAATGAAACAAAAAGAAAAAAAAGTAATTGTTATCTGTTTGATGCTTCTAGGCTGCAGCTTAGTTTGTAACCATATTTCAGAGTGAGGGGATCCAGGTATTGGATTGGTTAAAGCAATAATGAGGCGATTAATGTCCTTTGTGGGGCAGTTCACATTCAAAATCAAGATGGAGTTTTTTTTCTCCCTCCTTGTTCAGGGGGGCTGTGATGAACTTTACCGCTGAGTGCTGAGATGGATGAATGTCAGAAGGAGAGATGTTAGTGGAAGTAGATGAAGGAATTGACGATTAGCTTCAGTTTTGCTGGGAAGAAAGATGAGGGGAGCTACAGGGAAGGAGAGGAAAGTGAAATGGAGCAGACAGAAAACAGCGAGTGGAGGAAGAAAAATAAATAAAAAATCCAGCACCGCAACTCATTGTCTCCATCTTGCCCCTGCCATTAATCTCCCAAATGGCAGCTGCCTAATAGACACACGTGCACACTAGCACACACACACACACACACACACACACGGTTCACTGCTGCCTGCGTACGCGGCTGATTCCCTGCTGATGAATCATGGCACAGCACGGCATTTGTTCGAGGCGGTGTTTTTCTCCTGCACTGACAGGCTCTACAAGCACTTTGCATTGTGTTTGTGTGCGTATTCACTTCTGAGTTTATGTCTGTGTGTGGGTGAGTATTCATATGGACAGAGGTGTAGGCTGAGTTGCGTTTGTGCACCCTGCAGATGTGATACAGAGTCATGAAGACAAGCGTTTATCCACAGAAACGCAGAAACATCTGCCATTACTGACTGATGACGGGAAAGTCTCCAGCCAATGAAATAGTCCCGTGTTCTCTAAATGGACTTGCTTATACACTTTAGGACTTTATTACTTTATTCTGGAACTAAACTTATGTCATGCAACATCATATATTTACTTTTAATCCAAATCTGAAAGCGAGTACTGTTAACCAGGACTGCTGCTGCTTATCTATTTGCAAAAACTACCTGGTAAAAAAAAAAAAAAAGCTTCATACAATGATGAGAAAACTGGCTCTGTGGGCTTTTTGACTGTTGTTGCTAATAACTGAGTTGAAAAACAAAAATGTTGAGAGAATAACAACAAATTAATTTCTCCTGAAGAATTTGATCTGGAAAATATGAGCTTTAAAACTCAATTATTATTGGTTTCTTCGTCTTTGAAGAAATCATTAAAAAGCAATTAGCTACTTGGTATTTAAACTGTTACATCATCATATTTTATATCTTTAGATAGTATTTGCAGTACTTTTGGACTTTGTCACACACCAGAAATGTGCAAAATGCATAGACATAACAAGGACAACAGGAAAACAGGATAACCTGAATATTTTCTGTCAAAAGTACAAAGATGATAAGTAACAATGTCTAAAGAAGTCTTTTGTAATAGAGACAGAACAAAAATACACTTATTTTCAGTCTTGGCAAATATTTAGTTGTTCTTGTTTTTGACAGCCTGTTAATATTTCAGTCACCATCTGGAATCTTCCAGGCAGGTTTTGCTGCTCCTCTTCTCTGAATATCTGTCTTTTATCTGTTTTTTTTTCCCTGCAGCAGGACCTTTTTAGCACTATACTGGTTGTTGGTCATATTTTCATTCTTTACCATTCTGTCTGTGTGTGTGAGAGAGAGATTTGGATTACACTTTAAAATGTCATGTTGATATTCTGATTTAATTTCTCTGATACATTAAGTTCATCGACTATAAAATCACTAAGCTCTGGTTTAATTTCCCTTTTTCCGTAGAGGAGTATTGTAAAACACTGCAGGTTATTGATGACAGTCTTTTGTTTTCTTTTGTTTTTATCGGCACTTTTCCTTTCTAACCTTTTTTTTTTCATCAGTGGTATTCTTGTTTTTTTTCCACTCTTGTTTCACTGTTCATTGCTCAATATTTGCTGAAAAACGTCTCCAAATGGCTCCAGGACAGCCTGAAGCTTTCAGATGTCTGGCTTTTCAGATTTTCTTTTCATTGCAACATTCTGACTGATTTCCATCCTTGACAGAGTTATAGTTGTAAAACCTGCAAACATTTTAGCAATTAACTGCTGAAAAATGAATTTCTGAAGCTTTTAAAATGAACTTGTTGCCAAATAATTGATTTTTTTTCATGTCATCTCTGCTGCTCTCAGTTTTGCTTGGTCGATTTTTTTTTTTTTTTTAAAGAAACCAATCAGCCCAGTTTTAGACTGGAGAACCATAATTCATAACAATCCTGGTGATGTTTGACGCTGCCCCTGATGACGTTTCTGAGGAAGACGGAAGAATCTCCGTCGAAACATGTCAAGATATGTTTAATAACCTACTTGCCTGAAAAGAAGAAAAAGAATGATTTGTTTGATGAACTGAAGGCATAATGAACATAAGTGGACAGTAAATTAAAGGAACATTCCAGAATTCAGTCAACCCCAGGTCTATTATTAGGTGGTAATGAGTGTAAACTTTGATTTCAGAGCAAAACAATGTGACTCAAAGTTTGAGTTAGAACTAAATCTACGCTCACTGACCGTATTAGGTAGAGCTTGCTAGAACCAGGCTGGACCCCCTTTACCTTCAGAACTGCCTCAGTTCTTTGTGACATAGATTCAACAAGGTGTTGAAAACATTCCTTCATATTGACATGATAGCATCACACCTGCGGAGGTCATTGGAGAACTGTGGAAACCAGTGTGAGACGATTGTAGCTTTGTGAGATGGTGCATAATCCTGCTGGAAGTAGCCGTCAGAAGATGTGCGCACTGTTTAAAGCAGTGGTTCTCAACCTTTTTGGGGTCCTGGACCCCCCTCCATATTCTGGATCAACTCTGAGGACCCCCCCCCCCCTTCCACATAAAAAACACAACATCCTCTTCTTTATAAAGTCTCATTTTGCTGTTTTCTTTTTTCTTTTCTGGTCTTTTTTTTAATATATGAGCCATTTCTCCATGTTGTCTACTCTGCGCCCTTTTCTTCTTCTTTGTGTTACTGTACTTATTGTCGTCTTCTTTGTTTTTTGTTTTTTTTTAGAACATTATTGCAATTTCAAGCGCTAACTTGAACTTGCAAGTTAATGAGGTTTCCCCCAACAGCTTCCTGCAAATATTTCACAATAAAAGCATTTTTAAGAAATGAATGGTGTATGTCCACTGAAACAATCAGGGACTCATAATTTGAAAAGGATGCAGATCATGTTCAGTTTGTATTAGTATTCAGTGTCATGCAGTAACTTCAACAATGCAAAGGGGTGCAAGATTTCACATTAAAATACAATGAATTACACTTGTGAAAGAGAAAAAGAAGGTCATGTTACCTTCTGTAGTTTTGGTAGATAAAGGTTTCGGGCACATTTGAGTAGAAATAATAATCTATTTCTATAAATGTCAGAGGATCTTTTTAAAATATATATATATATTTTATTGTCACTGACCCACTGACCCCTTGCAATTACACCACGGACCACTAGGGGTCCGTGAACCCCTGGTTGAGAAACACTGCTATAAATAATGCTCAATTGGTACTTACTTACACCATTACAACACATCCCCTGGCCTGAACAGAATGAATCCATTATTTAATGTAGTTTGCACCAAATTCTGTCCTGGCTGTCTTTCCAATCTGGTGTCCACAAACATTGTTTTGGTGAGCTTCAGTTTCCTGTTCTTAGCTGCTGGAGGTGGTACCCATTGAGGTCCTCTGCTTGTGTGTGCAGATTGTATTCTGCATACCTAGGCTGTAACGTGAAGTTTTTTTTGCTTTTAATTACTTTTCATCATGGTTTGCTACGTTGCTTGAGGGATGTCCTTTGTTACTTTTTTTTTTTTTATCACCTGTTGCGATGAGTAAGCACAGCAACGAGAGAGTTGTTTACAAGCAAGAGCAGCTGATCGACATTTCAAGATGCCAAATTATACCCAATCTGAGTATGAAAAACATCATGGACAACCCTGAACTATTAATAATAGTAATAATAATGATAATAATAATAATGATGACTAATTTACACAGTGATTCAGTGTTCAGTGTCTCCAGTCGGAGGTTTATTCAGATCTGCTGCAACACGGATCCTTCCTGAACAGCTATAACCATCTACAATGGATCTTTGAAGAGACTTAAATCATGACTACTGAAACATTTAATTTCTCTTTGGGGATTAATAAATATTTCTGAATTGAATTGAACTGAATAATGATAATGTGCAGAACTGTGTATGCATGACTTTTTTGATTTGAAGTGAATGGATGTGAGCATTTAACTCACTATTGATTTCAGCCGTGATGCAAATGATCAAACCTCAGTTACATAAATCTGGGGTGACAGTTGTCTGGAGGTGGTTCCACACATGCAGGCAGCTGAGAATGACGATTTCAGAAGGTAGCTGACTCAGATAGTATTTCCTCACTGTTATGACATTATATGAAACTGATTTGGAGGACCAGATGGTTGGATTTCATCACATCAGGTTGGAGTTCATAATTCTTGGCATGAGCAAGGTAACTTATCCTTTTATTAATATTTAACTGCTCTGAAACATCTTATAAGTTAGGATAAAAGACTGAAGCCCTCGAAAGCTTGTCCAAAGTAGAGTAATGTATTCTTTTTTCTTCTATGCTGTATTACTCTCATCTCATGTATCCTGTGGCGTCTAAAGCAGGTTAAAACAGTTCCTGAGTCTGAGGCTTGACGGCTATCACAGCGGTTCACCTATAGTTATCCTGACGGGACCAGACGCATCATTTGCTGCTGCTTGCTCAGCTTATTTCATCTGTGCTGTAACAAATGAAGGCAACGTAGACGAGTATGTAAACAGTGGTTTCAACTTAGATCTTCTCTCATGTGTACTGAGATGGACAGACAGACAGAGTGTGGTTCAGATAAACTAACAAAGATCAGCATCAATTAAAATAGGCTGAAATAACACCCTTGAACATATGCTGTATGATACCTGCTGAATTTTTTATATTTCTCAACAAACATGTTTTGTAAAGTAGAGATCGAGGATTCTTCTATGTGCTGCTTCACATCGACATCCGTGGTTGTCGTCCCGCCCTCGACTGCTCAAAACAGAAAACTGAGTCGTTTTTGCTCTGCATCTCTTCCATCAGCCTGGTGGATGTAGTTGTTTTTTGTGTCATGTTACAAATGACATGAAAGACTATTTAAAATATTGTTTAAAGGTGCAATATGGAGAATTCTTATTCAAAGCTACTTTTTCAAAAAACAATACAAGCATGAGGCGTTAGAGGGGTGCAGAATGAAAGTATAGCATTTTCCTTAAAAAATTATATTTAGTCTGAATTAAATAATTTAAGAAATTCTGATGGGCACAACAATGACATTGTGTTTACATCGTACCAGCTAATAGCTGCACGCTATTGGGGGTTGCCAAATACGGTCTCTATGCTAGGCTGGCACTGGGTAAAATGGTAGAGTCTGCTAGTCCTGCAGCTGCTTCAGAGGCCCAACAGCGATATCGTTGTCCGTCCCAGCAGCAGATTGACTGGACAAGGTCGAAAAATAGAATAAAAATCAAGAACACCTGCACTCCATGGACTCAGAAAAATGTCAACATTCTGTTCTTTCTCCATATTCTCCATATTACACCTTTAACCACTCTGTTCAAACTGAGACATATCTGAAAATTCATCTGGAATCATATTTGAAACTTCAATATGTGGTTTGAATCATGTTTATCACATTTCATCTGGTTTTTGCCTGTTCAAACAGAAAATCTATCAGAATGCAACCTCGTTATGCTAAAACTGGTCGTCTGTATGGAGCCTCTCAGAAACCAACCCCGTTTCAAAAGGCCTAGATGTTCTGTTCTTGTCAAGTTTTTTATTATCTTAGATCTGGAAATATGAGACTATTTGAGTCCATGGTGTACTCTTAAATGGTTTACTCATAAAAGATTATGTCTAATGTTTTAACTAGCCAGGAAATCTTAAATCTACTTTTTTCCTGTTAAAACAATTTACAATATCCAGAGTACCAGCTTTTAGTTTTCTCTTCAAGTAAACATGCACACAAACTGCTGGCATTAAGTAATATCAGCTTCCAGAGATCTAGAATTAAGAATTATTTGTTCACACTACAAAAGCTGATTTCTAAGAAAGTAAAAAGCCTTGTTTCAAGAAAAATAGCTTTTTTTGTCTTATTATAAACCTTTTTTTTTTTTTTTTGCTTAATATAAGACAATATGACAGGATTTCAGAATATTAAGTTTATTTCTAGAAGGGATGTTTTTGCAGTGCATTTTCAGTGTCTGTGTTAATGTGCTGTTTTAAGTAATGTGATTTTATTTGAGTTTTTTTTTTACATCTCTTGGACCTAACTGGAAGCAAGATTTCTTCAAGTGAAAATATCTTGCTGATCGTTTTAACGGCATTGATTTTCATGTTAAATCATTTTATTGTAGGCCAGTGATGATTGCAGTTGAACTGGCCAGCTGATTAGCCAAAAATGGAAAGCCAACTGGTCAGTCTTTGTTTGAAGACATGGTGGACCAGCCATAGCAGCTGACATGCGTTAATGACCTCATCATATTGAATTACATTTTATATCTGATTTGTCTTTAAATGCATATTCTTGATCAACTCTGAGGACCCCCCCACACACACACACACACACAAAACCTTCCACATAAAAAAGCACAACATGACATATTCTTCTTCTTTTTTCTTTTTTCTTTTTTCAATTACACCACGGACCACTAGGGGTCCACAGACCCCTGGTTGAGAAACACTGGTATAAACCACTATTATTGCAAAGCTTTAAAGCTTTGAAAAGTCACAGGCCTTTTTAGGATGATGTCCTTGAAATTACAGTAGAAGAACTATCAGTTGGCACAGATTCAGGCTGGTGGGTTTAGAGTTGTTTTTTTCTTCTTCTTAAATTAGGTCATAGTGTGATGGGCAGATCCAGTATATTGAAACAATACATCATCAGCAGCCACAACACTGACATGGAGTACTATCGCTGCACTGCTGAAGCTCCGTCCTTGTAGTGACACTCATAAAACACACAGTT
Organism: Arrhamphus sclerolepis; assembly: GCA_037176975.1. Taxonomy (NCBI): domain Eukaryota; kingdom Metazoa; phylum Chordata; class Actinopteri; order Beloniformes; family Hemiramphidae; genus Arrhamphus; species Arrhamphus sclerolepis. The sequence continues at coordinate 2,356 of JBAMYA010046831.1, read as the reverse complement.
TGCCTCCAGTCATTTCAACATTGAGTGATGTGCATGCGCAAACACACGGAAGCGCACAATCAAATTCTACCTGCTGGCATGTTAATAGGATCTCAGTGTGTCCTGTCTAACCCAGCTTTGCTGGCCTCCGCCTTTTCTTTTTCAGCCCAGGTGCGCTGGACTGAAGCTAGACATATGGGACCATTTGGCAGAATAGTGCAAAGCAAAAAGGCACAACACTCTGCCATTTGCAGACATACTGAGTCAGAGGTGCCAAACATCCATATAGGAATCACTGGCTGCTGCTGAGAGGGGCTGGACGCTGCCAGACAGAAAGGAAGGGAAAGAGACAGGATGAGATGAAAGGACAAAGAAGACATAATTGAGCTTCAGAGATGCTGGGCAAAGCGGACGTGGAGTAAGTGAAATACACTACCAGCTCAGGGAGAGGTAGAGAAGATGGAAATAAAAAATCACTCTCTGTGGGGACTCACACCCCCACTTTCCCCTTTGATGCTGGTACTGTTATCGCCGCAAAACCCTGCCTTGACCGAGCTGGCATTATTTTCTCAGTGCTCATATATTTATGCCCTCGGATACAGCGAAGAGACCGAAACACAGATGTTGTATATATTCATGAAGAGGCTGGGAAAAAAAAACAACTTCTGATTATATGGTGGTACTTTATTTATTTATTTTTCATCCTTATAAGCTAAATAGAACTGCACAAACAACCCCCAATGAAAACGTGCAACAGCTATGTCAGTCAGAAGTTGTGAGATGCAGCTTTTAGGGGCTTTTTTCTGTACTCGTGCTCCCACAACTGTGGAACCGACAGGGATCTTTTCTTTGGAAATAGAAGAAGACAGGAGGTGGAGACATCTCAGAAACTAGGATTTGTGCCCCATGTACAAAATTTAGTTAGTTCTCCTTTTTTAAAATCCTATTCCCTGTGTAAAAAGCACATGGGTGATACTCGTTACTGCATTCATGGGATGTAAGGTGGTAAACTGCAGCAGGGTCGGCTGCTTGTTAAATAAAATGAATGATTTAACAGTGAAAAAAAAGTTATATGTTGTTGCGCCACAATGTGATGATTAATATATTGTTTTGGCGTCTTTGGTTGCTGTTTGGTCAAAAGTACTCATAACTTTACAATTAAGCATTGAGACTTCATCAACAATTACATCAGATGGAGAGATTTTTCCAATTATATTTGTCCACAATTTGCAGATTGAACACAAAGTAATTTCTGAAGAACAATCAGCTACTGAATCAACCCTCTAAAGATTCTGAAAATGTGATTTGCAGTATTTATTGGATGAAAACACACTCGCTCTGTCTTACCATTGGATTATGAACATTTGTAACTCAGCCTATGATTCCCTCGTGAGGCTGTGCAATTACCCTGCTACTATACAGCGTATTAAACAAAGGATCCATCATGTGGTTGCAATATTGCAGTCTCCTCTTTGAACTTATATGTGCACTATAATTTAATTCACAGGTCTTCCAGAGAGCTCTATATTTTTCAAAAGATAACTTTGCTATTGTTATTATTATTTCAGATTGATGGTCAGTAGCAGATGTTTTTCACGGCATTCTTTGCATGCACAAGAGACTTCTGAGGCGCTGTATCATTTCCAGCTGCATCAGGGAAGAATTTAAAAACTTTAAAAGCAGCTGAATGACTGCTTATCTCTGCAGCTTCATTAGTGACCATCTTGAAAGAATGAAGGATGCTCTTCTCAGCTTTGTACTCTAATAGGTTTTCTCATTAATATCCTCATTTTTAATGGAGAGAGCAGACTGGTGCTGCCAATTTCATACAAGGTGAGAGAATAGCTAATTACATTAAGAGTGTACAGCCATTAGAGTGGCAATGCTCAGTTAAACTGCAACCTGATGTCATCGCTCAGTTCATATTTAACCATTTTGTTATGTCAATTAGTTTGTTAGATTGTTATTAGAGAGACAACATGATATACACTGAACTGTTTTGATTGGTTGTGGTGGAGAACTCCAGTGCAGACTTTAAAAAAAAAATTAGCACATCAACAAACTAAAACTGTTAAGTAAAAAGCAAACACAAAACCAAGTGGAAGCAATGCAAACTGATCATCACTGAACATCAGCGGGAACAACGATGGAAAGCACCGACTCGGATTGCACAAAGAATAAAGCAATCCAAAGAGATGAGACACTGCGGCAAATAATGAAAAATGAATAATACAGAAAGTACTGTTGACATTGATTAACTAAACAGAATCAGTGAGAACAAGCTCTACAAAAATGAAACAGAAAGTAAAGATAAGTAAGTTGCACTAAGAAAACTAATTTAAAGGTAATTCAGAAAAAAGTTAATTACTGAATGTGG
>JBAMYA010046830.1:0-10783 GCA_037176975.1 Arrhamphus sclerolepis | reverse complement strand
AGATAGATAGATAGATAGATAGATAGATAGATAGATAGATAGATAGATAGATAGATAGATAGATAGATAGATAACATTATATTATATTATATTATATTATATTATATTATATTATATTATATTATAGGCAATATGAGCTCAAATCACTATCACAATTAATAGAACAAGTTACCTCAGTTAAGATTAATGAACCTTTATTTATTTGATTCAGTTCTGACATCAAAAAGTGAACTATAACTGAGGTGGAGAGCAGCTGGTTCATGTCAAAGAGTCAATAGTTAATAAATCTTTGAAAACGATTTAACAACAAAAAGTTGATCATTCGAGTCCAAACCCACATTTTTTGTTATATTAACTTCAATTATTTTAAAATATTTTAATTTTAGGGTTAAAGTTGCAAAAAGTTTATATTTTTCAACAAAACAAAGTGTAATTTAAATATAAAAGAAAACAATTTTGAGAAAATTTTGATTGTGTGATTTAAAAAAAAAAAAAGAAAACACCAAACAAAACTTTAAAAGTCTTAATCTTCCAAGTTTTGCAACTTTAACAAATAATTAGATTTTTATACTCAGGGAGGGAGAGGGTGAGGGTTAGGGTGAGGGTGACCCTAACTAGCGCATCTGTGATAGTATGGGGGTGTGTTAGCGTCCATGGCATCGCTAACTGTCACATCTATGAAGGCTCCAGTAATACTGAAAGGTCCATCCAGGTTTTGCAGCTACATCTGCTGCCATCCAAGCAACGTCTTTTTCAGATACGTCCCTGCTGATTTCAGTAAGACAATGCTAAGACACATTTTGCACGTGCTCCAGCAGCGTGGCTTCATTGTAAAAGTGTTCAGGTACTAGACTTCCCTGCCTGCAGTCCAGACCTGCCTCCCACTGAAAATGTGTGGTGCATTATGAAGCGCTAAATACAACAATGGAGACCCCAGACTGTTGAGCAACTGAAGATGTACATGAAGCAAGAAGAAAGAATTCCTCCTACAAAGCTTCAAGTTAGTGTCCTTAGCTCCCAAACTCTTATTTAATGTTATTAAAAGGAAAGGTGATGGAACACAGAAAGGTGATAGAACACAGAGGTAAACAAAAGAAGAAGAAAAAAAAACATGCTCCTGTCCAGTTTTTTAGGAACATGTTGCAGACATCAAATTCAAAATGTGTAAATAAAACAAAGTTTATCAGTTTGAACATTAAACTTCTTGTTTTTGTAGTGTATTCAGCTGAATATAAGTTGAAATTGATTTGAAAATCAATGTATTCTGTTTTTATTTACGTTTTACACAACATCCCAACTTCATTGAAACTAAAGAATAACTGGTCCTTTAATGGTAACCATGGTGATGATGATCTGAATATGCAGAATAAGAGTAGGCTGCATATACTACATTTTTGTTGGGTCTTTTTCTTTTACTTTTCAGCCAAAACTCCCGTCTGGGTTCAGGGATGAAGGTTATTAAATTATTAGGAAGATCTCGCGCTCCCTTCTGGGCAGACTTGATATGATTACGTCATTGAGCAAGAACACGTGTGGCGTGGCGCGTGGGCTTGTCTTGGGGCGCCACGTGTTTCCTAGTATGGATGCACCCTCCGTGGACCCGGTGTCTCTCCAGTACGAGATGTCTGAGAGAAGCGTCCTCGCTCGGTGATGCTGTCAGCTGTCTCTGCAGAGATCCGCTCCCACCTACAACCAGGAGCTGCTACCAGCGTGCTGAATGTTGTACTCCAGTTAGTAAACCAGTGAGCTGCACGGAAACTCCGGACTCCTGGATTCACACGTGGAACCGGACTCAGAGTTTAGCCAACGTTCCACTGCCATCAGTAAAGAAAATGTGGTGTACTTTTATTTAGTCCATCCATCCATCTTCCTCCGCTTATCCGGTGAGCAGGGATATTTAATAATAATAAATAAATAATTTTATTTAATTTAAAAATAAATGAATAAAGCTAAAAGTAGACTTTATATCAGAGGTGCCAGACTCTATTTCATCCTGGGCCATATTGATTATATGGCTACCGTTAGAGGGACAGTTTTCTTTATTTTCTCAACCAGCTATTGTCAGATTTCTGGCAAAAAATTATTTTAGGTAAAATAATAATTTTAAAAAAGGGATTTTTTTTTTGTAATTAAAATCTCAAATTTCACTATCATCAACTTTGGGCATTTTATTAGGCTATACATTTTTACTGGTACATTCCCAAATAAAAAAAAAAAGATTTTCTTTCATTAAAAATTATAAAATGGTGAATTTTGCAATATCACATGTGAAAAGAAGAATTTATGTTGTAGAATCTCAAATTTCGCTTAGTATCATAAAATTGAGGCATTTTTTCTAAAATCACATTTTTCTTGTATAACCACAAATTAAAAAAGAAAAAGAAAATGCTGACTTTTTTCTTTTAAAAAATGGTCAGATTTCAATAAAATCACAACTTTTATCTTGAGTCCTTTGTATTAAAATCACTTTATTGTAAAATCACAGCATTTAAAAACTTTTTATTATTGTCACACAAATGAATCAGAATCAGAATTGTTTGTTTTGGTATTTCTGTGAAGATGTTCACAGACTGGAATTTCCTTTGTTGTAACATTGTTGTCGTGGTGCAAATAACACAGGTTAGTGGAGATAATATAAAATAAGAATAAAAATAATAATAATAAGAGCATGCAGAATCAAAATAAGACATAAAGAACACTAGAAATATATTTACAAATGTGCAAAAACATGAGTGTGCAAATATCAGATGTATAATAGAGTTTGAGCTGAATCTGAATCTGAGGTTCAGCTGGTGTTTGAGTCTGATGGCTGAGGGGAAGAAGCTGTTCTTGCTGCAGGAGGTTCTGGTCCAGATGGACCGTAGCCTCCTGCCAGAGGAAAGGAGGTTGAACAGACTGTGTCCAGGGTAAGAGGGGTCAGCTGTGATCCGACCTGCACGTCCTAAAGACCCAGAGATGTACGGGTCGTGTAGAGATGGGAGGTTGCAGCCAATCACCTTCTCAGCAGTGAGCCCAATGTGCTGCGGTCTATGTTTAACCCTGGTGGTGGCCTCAACGTACCACATGGTGATGGAGGAGGTGAGTATGGACTCCATGATGGCTGTGTAGAACCGCATCATCATCTTAGTCGGCATCTTCAGTTTCCTCAGCAGCTGCATGAACGTCCTCTGCTGGGCCTTTTTGATGAGGGAGCTGATGGTCGGCTAGCACTTAAGGTCCTGGGTGATGGTGGAGCCCAGGAAGCGGAAGGACTCCACAATAGAGAAGGGGGAGTCCATGAGGGCAAGGGGGGATGGTGGGACTCTGACTCTCCTGAAGTCCACGATCAACTCCACTGTCTTCTGGGCGTTGAGCTCCAGGTTGTTGCTGCTGCACCAGGACACCAACAGATCCACCTCCCTCCTATAGGCAGACTCATCTCCAAGCCTATCCCAGCACACTTCAGGTGAAAGGCAGGGGTACACCCTGGACAGGTCGCCAGTCCGGCGCAGATATACAATTATAAAAAGAAGAAATAAAGTCTATTTGTCTATCTTAGTAAATTTAGGCTTTTGGACTAAAATCACTTGTGTTTTACTTATAAAAAAAAATCACAGTTTATTTTTGTAGAAAAATATTTATTGTTCAACCTTTTATCCTAAAGTTACACATTCTTGTTATAAAAAGACTAATTTTACAAAAATCACGAGTTGACTAAAGAGCTGACTAATGTTGACTAAATATTGACTTGTTGACGTAAACCAGCTATTCACCACCTCAGTAATTCCACTCTTTGGTGTCAGAACTGAATCAAACAGCCAGCTACGTTAAAATCTAGTCCTTGCACTCTCTCGCGGACCAAATCCAGCCCGCGGGCCTCTGGTTTGACACACGTGCTTCAGCATTTCATCCACACTCCGGTCCTGGATCGAGCTATCCGGGTTTTATGTTTCTCCGTCCATCTGCGTGTCAGCCTACACTGCAACCGACCTCACGTCGTCCAGCTATTTTTTATTATTGTTGTCATTGGTAAACATCACGCATCTGCTTCCACAGGCCAGCTTCTCATTGGGAGAAAAGACTGTCCTTCATAAGCCTCTGCCCGTTTGGCTGCTTTTGATTGGCTGTAGCTGCCCCTGTTTTCTTTTACCCCGCCTCTTCTTTCGCCGTGGTGGGTCGGAGCCTCTCTGTCCCGGTCTGGCACGCTCCTAGCCGAATTCTCCACCGTGCAGAATTGGACCCCCCTCCCTTTCCCCGTTTCACTAACCCGAAAAAAATACCCCGTCTCAAACTCCCCGGAACCGCCTCTGTCTTTGCCTTCAGCGCGCACAGCTCCGAATCTTTAGCGGACACCTTGGAAGATGGCGGTGGTGAGCGGGATGTCGGGGTCGGCGGTAGCCCGGCTGGAGGGCCGAGAATTCGAGTATCTGATGAAGAAAAGGTCGGTGACCATCGGCCGGAACTCCTCTCAGGGTTCCGTAGACGTCAGCATGGGGCACTCCAGCTTCATATCCCGGCGGCATCTCGAGATATTCACTGCCGGTGAGGACGGCACTGGCACGGGGGAATTCTACCTCCGGTGCCTCGGAAAAAACGGGGTGTTTGTTGACGGGGTGTTCCAGAGAAGAGGGGCTCCACCTCTGCAGCTTCCACGGATGTAAGTTTTGGCGTTTTCCCCCCCGACGTACCAATAAGTTTGGAGGGGTTGTGGGTCGATGTGGTTGTTGTGTTGTTATTGTTTTGTTAGCCCGCAGCGGCGTTGCACGTGCTGTGTCAAGATATAGCGAGCGTGTTACGTGCACGTCGTGTGTACAGCAGCGACGTCATATGAAGTCTCCATGTCGGACACGCTTGTGTACCAAGTGTGTATTTTTCTTTCTTTAGCGATCAAAATTACCCACTGTATTCATAACATGGGGTTATTAATTTTCATGATTATTTTCGGCCTGATTATTTTAGCATCACTGTTATCCACCACGTGGAAGTGGACTTGTAACGCAAAATTGACATAAGCTGGACTTTTATTTGTTTGCCGAATTATCAAGAAGCTTACAACGACTTAAAGGCAACCTTTAGACAGAATATAAATGTTTATATTTATCGAAAATGAACTTCAAAACCTTAAAATGACCGAGTTGCGGTAGAATTTGTTGCTTAGGGGCTTCGCCATGGGCGTTGCTGGGTTACTGAAATCTCGTGGTGGGGTTAAGCTAAAACAAAAAGTTGCATTATTTTTAAAGTAAAAAATAAATAAATAAATAATGCAGCAGCCTAACTGCTTCTTAGCCTATTTAAAATGTTGTCAGCAGTCTTTAAGCATGAAACTTTAAAATGGCCAAATCCCAGTAGAAATTCATCAAAAATGAAAGAACTTGTTGCTTAAGTGCTTCCCCAGGGCTGTTGCTAGGATACTGAAATGTTGGAGGCTCAGCCCAGGAAAACAAACAAACAAAAAAAAAAAAACAATTTTCTTTATTTCACAGTAAAAAATGAAATAGAAGAGCATCCAAACTGCCTTCTGACTTGTTTTGTAATGTTTGTAATTAAGGAAATCTTAAACACAAAACCTTCAAACAATCGTATTCTTGTTGAAATGTGTCATGAATGAAAGAACTTGTTGTAGGGGCTTCACCACAGGCGTTACTAGGATATCAAGATGTCGGGAGACTCAGCCCAGAGAAAACATTGCATTGTTTTAGAGTGGGGATAAAAAACGAATAGCAGACCTCAACTGCCTTTCAGCCTGTTTTAAACGTTTGTATTTAGGAAATCTTAAGCACAAAACTTTAAAACGACCATATTCTTGAAGGAATTCATCAAAAATGAAAACATTTTCCTTAAGGGGCATCACTTGGACAGTTGTGCAACCTTTTCAGTTATTTCACAGCAAAATTATAGAAGTTGTATTGTAATAGCAATGTGCCTAGGCTGGCTTTGACAACATGAAGTCAATATGAAATGAATAAAATATGATTTTCCGTTCACACTTCTTCTGATTTTCATTGTTAATAGCTAGGGCTGCACGATATGAGGAAAACAACCAATGATCAAGTTATTAACATCTTCCTGATTTGCAGTTAAAGTTATTCTCTGATAGTAAGAAGTCTATTCCGACATTAACGCAGTTCTATTAAAAATAAAAAATTTTTTCCACCAAATGATTTGCAGTGCTGGTTCAGAGTCTGTCAGGCTGTTACAGGGAAAAAGAAATAATAAAAAGTTATTCAAGGAATGGACAGAAAAGTCAACCAGCAATGGTCCGTCTTCTTCATATGGAGAGCATTTAAAGAAAATCATAAACTTATAGCAAGAATATTTCTGAGGAAATTTCAATGTGACTGCTCGTTATAGTCAATACTGACATAAAAAGAGGAAAAACTGGGGTGGTGTGCAGCTGGTTTATTGATTTTACAACAAAAAGTTGCAAATTTCTGTCCAAAAAAAACTTTTTTAATTAAAAAAATGTATGTGTGTATGTTTATGCATGTATGTATGTATGTGTGTGTGTATGTGTGTTCATATATATGTATGTATGTGTGTGTGTGTGTGTGTGTGTGTGTATATATATGTATATATATATATATACACACACACACACACACACATGTATATGGTCAAAATGTGGCAAAAAGTTGTTGAAATTTTCAACCCCCAAATTATTATAAAAAAGAAAACACATTTTTGCAATTTTTGTGACATTTGTGATTGTACGCTAAAAAATGTTGGTTCTTAGAAAAAAAAATCTCAATCTTGCAAACTTTGCTATTTTCTAAAAAAAATTGCTGCTTTACAAAAATGTTTTTATATTTGTGATTTTAGAAGAAAAAAAACGTGGTTCTCGTACAAAAGCATCTAAAGGTTGTGATTTTGTGAAATTTGCGATTTTATGACCAAAAATTCCCATTTTTTTCCTCATTCCTGAGTCCAGGAGCTAACAGGTTATCTGACAGCATTGCTGGTTTAGAAAGTAACAAAAAACTGGCCCTTTAATGGTAACCACGGTGATAATGTGGCCCGTGATGAAATAGTTTCACACCTCTGATCTCGTGTGTCCCAAAAAGAAGAATTTTAAAAAGCTGTGCTTCAGCATGGACGTGAATTAGAAATGACGGCGGGAGAACAACCTCTGATGTCCTAAAATGGTCCCAGTACTCATAATCCAGTTCAGCATTTGGACGCTTTTATACTTGAAGACTGGAGATATGAAGACGTTGGTTCTGAATGAGAAATAAAACCAACACCGGACCTTTGGTTCACCGTGGAGGTCTGCAGAAGTTCAGAAGTTTAAAGGACCGGCTCTGACCTGACTCTGAAAGCAGTCCTTGGTCCCAGCTGCTTTAGAAAGGCTAAATGCAGCCTGTCCGTCATGCATATTTTTACTCCACGCAGCCTGAAATCACACTGACCTATTATTTACATTTCAGTATAAGGATGTATTCATTTTGTCAGTGTGTAAGTGTTCATGTTTAGGTGCCGGCAAGCGGTCCAAATATAGCCTGTCCCCATTAATAATAAATTAGACATGTTAGACGTGGTGTGTTACATAATGGTGTTGGTGTACTGGGTGTCCATATTTAAACATCTCGCAGTACTCCTCTTTGGGCTTCAGCTGGGCCTCCTCAGCTTGCTTGTTGCCAGGCAGGAGGCTCACCTGTGCAGAAATGACTGTTTTTCCTGCTTCTTCCTCTGGTCCAGGTGTTGCTTCCGCTTCCCCAGCACCAGTATAAAGATCACGTTCACAGCCCTGTCCAGTGACAAGAGGGAGCCGAGGAACGTGGCCGAATCACCGGTCAAGCCTGTCCAGCCCCACATTTCTCCGCTGACCATAAACATTCCCGACAACATCGCCCACCTCATGAGCCCGCTGCCCTCGCCCACAGGCACCATCAGGTAGGGGTGAACGGCGTATTTAAGTTTATTTAACAAGACTTAATTGTTGCAAAAGCTCAGTATATTTTGATTGTGAATGATTTTATAGCGCTGCAAACTCCTGTCCGTCGAGTCCACGGGGTGCAGGGCTCTCCAGCTACAGAGCGAGCCGCGTTCTGACCTCTGACCTCATAGGAGACAACTCCCAACACGAAAACGACAAGGAGGCCTCAGGTGAAGACAGCCCAAAGGTGAGCGCAGACATCGCTGACGCGTACAGACTTTGGACCTGCATGACCTGTGTGTCTGTTTTTTTTTCTGTTTGTGTACATCACGTGTCAAACTCAAGTCCAGCCCGCCGCCTCGTTCTATCTGACCCGTGAGAGCGTGTATACACTCATAACTTCTGAGGGAATTTCAGCGTGACAGCCGTTTTATTCAAAAGTGGATTAACTGAGGTGGAGAGCGGCTGCTTCACGTCACAAAGTCAGGATTAAGTAAACAATAGAAAAAGAGTTTACAATAAAAAGTTGCTCATTTTTGTCAAAACTCGTGACTTTTGTAAAATTAACTTTTTTTTGTAATTTTTTGGACAAAAAGTTGAAATTATGCAAATTCAGAATTTTATGACTTTTTATGCCTAAATGTTGCAAAAAAGTTGACTTTTTTCCAACAAAAAAAAAGAGTAATTTCAAGTTAAAATGTGATTTTTGTTTTTTAAAATTAAATTGGTAAAAGTCTCTCACAAAATGTGCTTCTTTTAAAAACAAAAAAAAATGTGATTTTTCTTTTTTATTTTATTTTATTTTTTTATTGATTTTAGTACAAAAGCTTTAATTTTATGACCAAAGTTGCAATTTCTGTTAAGATTTTATAACAAAAATTCTCCTTTTGTGTAAAAGAGATGTGATATTGAGAAATTCAGCATTTAACTTTTTTTAAACAAAAAAAGTTTTGGAAACTTTTTACTAAAATTTGTGATTTTAGTACAAATGCCTCAATTTCATGATAAAAGTAGGAATGTTTGTGAAATTTGAGACTTAATGACCAAAAGAAAATCTGTTTTTTTTTTGGTTGTTTTGTTGTTGTTGTTGTTGTTGTTTTTTGAACAAATGAGTCCAGAAACTAGCAGGAAATCTGATAATGCAACTGGCTGAGAAAGTAAAGAATAACTGGCCCTTTAATGGTAACCATGGTGATGATGAGGCCAAGGATGAAATGGAGTTTGACACCCCTGGTGTACGCACATCATCAACTTATCTTGTTTGTTTGTTGTTCTGCAGGATGACTCCAAACCACCGTATTCATATGCACAACTAATAGTCCAAGCTATCACCATGGCGCCAGACAAACAGCTGACGCTGAATGGAATATACACCCACATCACGAAGAATTACCCCTACTACAGGACGGCTGATAAAGGCTGGCAGGTCAGTGTGTTTGCAGGGACAATCGGTTCATGCCATCAGGGTCACCGTTTGAGGTCACGGTGTTGAGTGATCATCATCGGAGGGTTAGCAGGACCGCCCACATGGAACAGACACACGGTTCATGAGTATGAAATCATACAGACAATACTGACACCCTGTTCCTCTTTCTGTAGGATTTAAGAGGTAATGTGGACCCAGGTGCATGTATGTGTGCAGACCTTTATAAAAGTAGACAATTTTGGCAGTTTGCAGATCTGGAGCATTCAGGTGTATAAACCCAATGCTGGCAGGGAAAGACATAAGCAATGGTCTTATGCCATGTTCACACTACGATTTTGGCTGTCTCAGATGAAAGGTGAGCAATCATGGGAGAAAAATGGTGGTGGTAGATCTGACAGTGAGACAGGAGCAATGATGAATGATAGAACCGTCTTGCAACCAAAGACGGGCGCGACAGATATCAGCAGTGTCAGAAATTTGGAGGAATTGTCTCAGAGTGTGACAGCCTGTCGCTGCCTCTACGATCTCTGTCAGCTGTCCAACCAATAAGAATGCATCATGAAATAACGTAAACACATCACAGTAGCCTAGCAACAACAGTGCCAGATACAACTGAGAAACAGGAAGAACAATGTGCAGCTCAGATAAAGAAGAAAGACACATCTTTTTCTTGATTTTATTTCTTTTCTTTTCAAAGCACACTGTCATCACTACAATAAAACTAACTTTAGAGTCGTTGGTGTATTAGCACGTTAGCCGCAAACTGCTAATTACACGATGATGATGCGCTTAGATTCTGAAATAGTTTCAGATTTACTTCTGTCGTAGTCGCGATTCAACGTTTGTACAATCACACAGTCTAACATGCTGTAAATTAATTAACTACTGATTTCACATCGTGTAACATGACTGGAATAAAGATCATGCAGCATGAGCCTGATATGAGAGAAGCAATGTTTGCTCTGCATCAATCTGGAAAAGGTTATGAAGCCGTTTTGAATGAATTTCTAATCAAGTGTTATTCAGTCGCAGTGACTGGAAACCATTGAGGACGGTTTTAACAGGAGTGGTCCTCCCAGCTCAGTCACCCCAGTGTCAGACGCCGACCCTGCAGGCCTCACCAAAGTCCATGATAATACTACTATAAGAAGACTGAACAAGAGTGAATTGTTTAACATTTCTGCAGTTATTCATTCTGCATCTGAACAGACCTCCATGGTTCTGGAGCTGGAGCGGTCCGATTCCTGTCTGCTCAGTTCTTAGGCTGAGCTGCACGCAGATACTGAACCCCACGTTGGCCCGATTGTTCAGTTTGTTTGTTTTCAATAGACCTGACGATTTATGTCTCAACTCTGATTTTTGTAAAATTCACTTTTTATTAAAGAAAAATGTGATTTTTTTTTTTTTTTTTTTTTTTTTTTTTTTTTTTTTTTTTTAGGGGAAAAAAGTGAAACTCACAACAAAACAAAAACTTCAATACATTTCACTTTCATTCAAAAACTGTT
>JBAMYA010046829.1:0-10784 GCA_037176975.1 Arrhamphus sclerolepis | reverse complement strand
CTTCTTTATTTCTAAGGTTCTTGAAGAAAGTGGCTGTAAATTATCTGAGGACATTTGCACAAAAATGATAAGTTTGAAGAGTTTCAGAGTTTAGATCAAATCACATCATTTAAACAGCACTTGTGAAAGTTGCCACTCCTGTCATGGCCATAGCCAACAGACTTGTGTCCATACTTCTTCTATTGTCATCCTCCTCAGACGCCAGCGGTGGTCATGATGTTCCACTGTGAGGAAAAACAAATTTTCCTTCCTAATGAGATATGATGCACATCTACATGAAGCCAGATGAGACCAGTCATCTGGCTGAATTAATGGAATATAAAGAGGCCTGAATGACTTCTAATTTTGTGTTACTAAACTAAGATAAGACTGAAGTTGTTGTCTTTGGACCTGACTGCTTCAGGAATAGATCATCTAACCATACTCTGGATGACTAGACAATCTGGATGGGGTTTTTCTTGCATATACTAAGGCAGCTGTGAATGTTGAAATTATTTTTTGACCATGATCTGTCCTTTGACTGACACATAAAACAAGTTTCTTTGACATCCATCTTTAATCCTTGTAATATTTCATTCTGGAAAACATCTATGAATTCTACGTTTCCTTATTGCTACACCATCTGAAAATGAAAAGCCTGAAAAACAAAATGTTGCACCAATAGTTTATATCGCATATCCAAGCTTCCCTTCTTTACATTTACTTCCTGCTAAATCGAGGTTAGAATGAAAAGTTCTTCCAAACAGATACAAGGCCCTTAAGTGCCAGGGTTAGCTTTATCTTAAAGATATCACACTTCCACATCATTTCAACAGAAACAGCAGAGCAGGAGGCAGAGCCTTCAGTTATCAGGCCTCTCTCAGGGAAACAGTTGTAGTTTGAGTCTGGGTCGTAGTCATCCTCTCTTCCATTAATATGTTGCTGAAAACTTTCTTTTTTGATTAAGCTTATAGTACACTATAACACACTATATGACACTGAGTCATCCCTTATGTTATGCTGCTGGAGAGCTGCAAGACCTCCCATGATGCACTAAGCAATTTTCTCACTCTGCTCCTTACTCTCTGTGTATGCACACTACATTATTGTTATCATTAACTTTGCATTTCTCTTACCTCTTTTTCTTTTATCTCGTAGCAAATATCAATGCCCTAATGTGTCTCTACCCTGTTCTCTCTCTCTCTCTTTGTTCTCCTTGAGTCTGGTTCTGCTGGAGTCTCCACTATCTGTCCACTGTCTCAATCTAAGGGAAAATTCTATGCATTCTGATGGTTTCCTTAGCTAGGCTGTTTTTTATAAATTGGCATTAGATGAATACCATTTCAATGAGTCTGATTGAATTAGACTGAAAAAGGATTAGAGTAAATTGGATTCTATTGGAATATAAGATGACTGGACTTTCATTAAATTTGGTTGCTTTCTCTGTTAAGTGTTCTGAAATGACTGAACTGAACTGACATGAACTAAATTAAAATGAAGACTTTTTCTTCTCAGAAGACACAAGTCAGAGATGAGACAGTTACAGTAAGTATAAGTGAAAGTTCAGTTACTCTAATTCTGAGTTTTTTCTTGGAACCTGTCTAAAGAAGCAAATAGCTGCTGACTGCTGAGACAAGGTCTGAGATGTAAGAGTATATATAAATCTCTCAAATCTAAATCAGCTGTCACCTGAGTGACAGCTGGTAAAGAGTGTTGTGATCACTGTTCCTGTTCACCTTTTCAGGCATAACCCGTCCCTCCTTTGTCACTACATCTTAAGGTGGAATAAAGACACAACAAAAATCCCTTCATTACAGCTTTTGGATGTTCAAACACAATACAGGGTGGAATATTAGAGCAGAAGTCCCACCTTGAAAGTGTCATGTAAGGGGCTAGTGAGTGTGAACCAGATGCTTGAGGTGGTGTGAGAACTCAAGACATCTGTGTGATGCTCTTTTCTTTTTTTTATTCTCAAATTGTACAACAAAAAGAGTGCTAATCTTGCTTTCATTTTGACTGCTTCAAGATTTTCACTTATGTTTGTCCAGCTTTTACTTATTAACTTCGAGCTAAATTTTTGAGCTGACTGTGCAGCTCTGAGTAGCCCATGTTATCTCAGCTCCGACTGCCTGAGCGTCAAATGAGCATTCGCAGAGTCAAAGCTGAGCTGACCATTGTGTAAGCCATTACAATGCCTATCATAAAGGAATAAAATGCCATTCATAATGAAGTGATACTAAACCTAATGGCAGCTGTTAAAGAAATGCACACTGAAGGATGAAGGATGAAGGATGAGACTCTTGAGGAAGGTGGGAGGAGAGCTGCTGCAGTGTCTAAAGAGCAACAGAGAGAGCCCCAGCTTTTACTGCAGCATAGCAGAGCTGCACTCGTGAAAATTCTCTCATTCTCAGCTGTTAGAGGATTATAAGCTCCTTTCACCATACATTCTATGACTGACAATACTTTTAAATGGCCTTCATCGACCCTGAAGACACTATGTTCCATGTCAACGCTGATTCTTCTCAAAGCTGAGCTGCATGACATGAAGCATGGAGTCTCATGCATCAAGAGCCACTGGAAACAAATGAACCATAGGAACTGATGACAATTAAAAATTAATCATCATGCCTTAGTTGCATTTGATATCTAAATATAAAACTAGTCGACTTATAATTTAAAAAAGCCTTGCAAAACAATGTTACCAGTTTATCAAATTAGTCGCAGAATCCAACAAATTGCATACATGAGCCTATCTCACCTACCCACCAGTATAACTGTGTAAATATATGAGACAGATCAATAATGACTGCAGTTGTTTATCATACTGTATGTGTTCAGTATGAACAGCTGGATGTGTTTGCCTCTATCTTGTTTTGTCAAGCCCTCATTGGATCCTCTGGTTTTGACAGTTATCTCTCCACAACATTATCTTCATGAAAACACAGCCCTACAAGCTACAAGGACACATCTGACCGAAAGAAGGATGAAACAAGACTCTCTGTAACATAATGGAAAATCAGAATGCTCATACTTCACCAAGCGAGTAGTATCTTCTTGGGATCTGGGAGTCTGGGTAGATGTTCTCTAGATACCAGGAAAATGGTTTACACTTTAAAGCCTCGCGGAGAGCTTTACGGGAGGAGACATCTCCATAATCGACCCGCATGACACCTGCCAGGGAAATGAAGTCAGGGATTAAGCCATATGTACTAAAGAAGATCATCAGTCAGCTTTTAGATTTTTAGTTTTGTAAACAGATGAGCTGCCCTGTTTTCTTGCACCACCAAAATTAAACACTGGGGGGACCCGTTGCACAAACCCTTTACAGTGCTTGTCTGAAAATATAGGTTATGTGGGCAATCAGAAAAGGATTTTCTGTTAAATAATAAATAATGAACCTGGCATCTGTAGTACCATTTACACACACACACAAACAATAGAAGAACTGTGACTTTTAGAAGTGCACAAGTGCAACATTTGTGGACTACTGTGTGATGTATGCATGGTTTACATTAAGTTAAGCTAAATGAAAACTTCCTGATACATCAGCATTGCTGAAACTAAAGACTGGGGAAGGGTAAGACAGCAACTGGGCACAGACACTTACAAACACATTAGGCAGATGGTTTCTCCCCAGAGTGCCTCTACAGAGCTCGTAGCTTGCATGCAGATAAATCCAGGGTGGTAATTTATAACCAAAAAAAATGGCATTTCAATGAGGGAAAATAATATCACAATTTCCAAAAAACAAGTAACATTTATGGACGACGCCACTGTGCTGAATGAACTCATCACATGTTGATAAGACTACCAACACCATCGGTAGCACTAATCATGTAACCTGACAGAAATAATGGAATTAAGTGCGGCGGATAAAAGCAATCTGCACTTATTATGACGGCTCTGTCTGCAGGGTCAGAGCGTCACATGTTGCAGGGAATTATTAGCATCTTTGATCTTAAAATAACCTGTGCAACAGGAGGCTCAAGGAGTGACATGTACTTTTAAAACGATGACTATATAGCATGAGAACCACATACTGTCCTCCTATTTGAAAATAAGTGAGGTCTGGAAGGAGCGTCGTCTAGATCATTCTCCCTAATATCCCAGAGGAACAGACAGTGATTCCAGGGCCATAACACACAGAAAACCCCATTCATCATAACCCTGGCTCTGCCTGCACACCTGCCCGTGGAGAGCCCTGCCTGACTGGCTGAAAGAGAAGGTCACAGTTTGTGCCGGAAGATCTGCAGATTACGGATGATCCCTCATAGGTTGGCCTCCATCTAGAACACTTAACTGGAGATTTCCGGAAAAGCGTGCTCTGCTAAAGGGTAATCACATTATTGACTCAACAGATGGAGGGGTACTCATCTCTCAAGCTGCACAGTCCTATTGCTTTTGTACTGCATTTCCATATGTGTATGAGCTCTGTTGACCATTTTAACACATTTCTGCATTCAAGTTAATGGGAGCACTGCTAAGTGTTTGAAAGCAGAAATGAATCAGAATCAGTCCCTCTTTTAGAAGGACAAAACAGCATTAAATAACTATATACGAGTAAAAAGAGAAACATGAATTATTGACAGAGTGAGGAAAAAGCCCCATGCAAGAAATGAAAGAGTAGAATGTAGCAGATATGTCTTTTGTCTTCACTCCAATTTGCTAAACGTAGTATCAGAAAGTAATGAGGATGTTTCAAATCCACTGTTGTCATGCACTAAATAAATCATCTGTCGTCCCTGACTGATCTATACATTCTTCAAACTTTAATAACGTGCAGAATCCCAAGCCATTTCAGCTTCTTGTTCTCTGTGTCCTTTTAATCTAACAGTGGCACAAAGATGCACTCGGATGAGGCAGCTTCATCGCTCTGTACCTGGTGATATGATATAGAAGAAGTCTTTGAATTCATCCATCCAGACTTCAGCCAGACGTCTGTTATTCTTGTTGATGACTTGGCCCGTTCCTCCAGGAAAGCTGTAAGGGGTGGCCTTTCGGAAAACATGCCCCACGTGTGAGCATGTTACAATTTCTAAGGAGCCACCACATTGCCAGATCTGGAAATACACAGGAAATTCAGATTTACATGGTGCGTGACAAGAAAACAAAGAATTACACGATATCAGCTTCAGCAACAGTCTTACATGTTCTCACGTCTTGATGCTCAGGTTATACAGATAATAATTTAAGCTTATACTTATGAATTGGAGTGCAGGACTTTTTCTGACTGAGGTCTATACATTATCACTTAATTTATGGTTTCTCTTAAGAACTGCAAAATAAATAAGTTCATGTCATGCAAATTAATTCCATCAGCAGCTTTTTTTTTTTTTCTTTTTTTTTCAGTATAACTATCATATGCTTCACCCAGAACAGAGGTAGGTGAAACCATTGCTATGGCAGCAAATGACACTGCATGAGTTTGGAGAATGATGGGCCACTTGATGAAAAAATAACCTAAGAACCATTTCAAGAAAAGTTTTGATGTGCCCAATTTAGGTCCAATAAAGAAAGGCTTCGGCAGTGAGCGCAATCACTGGTTGTCAACGGTGAGGCTCGCTCTCGGAGGAGACAAAAGGGAAGACAGATGTCTCCATACCGCTCTTGCAGAGGTAGGGTTTGGAAAAATATAAAACAGCATCATTTTTGCACTCATTCTACACAAATGCCAGATTTTAATGGCACACAACTGTGGAGATTCTTTGAGTTTTTGTAATCATTTCAGATTATGAGAAATCCTCTGCACAGAGATCACTGCCAACCCTCATCTATTCCGTGTTACTTCACTGTCACCCACAGGAGAAGAAGGACCTGGATTAAAGCAACTGCTGGACATCACACAAAACCCAAATGAGTCTCTGTAAGTTTGATAACTACACACACTCTGTCTCTCTGTGCTATTTAAGCTGTCCTTACATTTTAAGATTTTACTGTTGTTTTCAAGGCTGCAGACAAATTTCCTCGGACAAAAGAAAATCATGACACCTTACTTGATTTGGAGCACTAATCTCAGTACAAAAACACTCCTAATTTGAGTGTTATTGTCCTTCGTTTCCAAAAGGAATTTGGTTGTAGTCCTGTAAATAGTGACACTGTTAGATCCCAATTCTCTTCAAAATCTTTAGTATGAGACTTGAAACTCTGGTTTGTAGGATTTAGATGTGAGAAGGTGTCATATATTAGTATTTTTTATAAATCTTTTGTATGTGTATGGCCATCTAGCAAATAGTTAAATCCAAAAATAAGATCATAGATTAATAAACATCCACTTATTAGCATGCTGACGTGACTATTTAACTCAAAGGATTGTTGCATTTCCAAAGTATGCTTACTGTTGGATGCTGAGAAGACATCAATAATACTAGTCTCTGTATATTCTCGCTGTAAAAAGTTATTGTGGTGGTGGGGTGTGGTTCTGCTCAGTTGCAGGGAACAGCAGCAATGAGGGACAGATTGGCACACCAGTGCTGCATGTGACAGTCAATGTCCCTCTATTTTAGAAGCAGCATGTTGGCTTCAGGGACTGCCAGAGCAGATACTGCTGTGCATGACATCGTTTGAAATAAACAGCAAGAAACTGATGTCCCGTTTGGAGTTTCCTATGCTGACGGACACACGTGGCTGTAAACTGTTACACTTATTTTTGAACAAATATCAAGTTCTATGTCATGCATAAAGCAATTAAAGCTACCTGATCCAACGGCACCACTGTCACCAGAAACTAACATGCAGACCTGTAATTTCTCCATGTGTTTCTAAGATTCTCTCCCTAAGATTCTTTCCCCTGAATCTTTGCTCTGAAGTTTAAGCAGCACCAAACACGAGGCCATGTTTCATGTGAAGAATGCTGTTGTGGAAAATATAAATTCAGGTAAGAAAAGTGTCATCCAACCAAGTCCAGCAGCATGACAGCACCATGTAATCCATCACCCACCCTAAAAGACATCTCCAGGTTCTCTCCACCCCAGATATCCATCCCTGGATCGTAGCTTCCAATTTCTTCAAAATATGTTTTGTCTATGGAGAATAAACCTCCTGCCATGGTGGGAGTCCTGAAAACACAACACAAAAAAATTAACACACAAAACACAAAATATGTAACTCAATTAAGTTTATTTAAAGCAGGAAATGAGAACAAAAGAAAGAGATCAAGAGACACAGACATAAATACTAAAAAAGAGAATGAGTGAATTAATAAGGGGATATTTTTATCTGTCAAAATCAAACAGCTAATGTACATGATTACGAAAGCTCTAGAAAAACTGTCTTCAGATGAGTTTAACAACACCATTAGGGAAGAAAAGGGGGAGGTCATAGGTGACCTTCAGGGTTTAGTGTGTGAGATAGTGGACTGCAATCAGACCTGAAAAGTCAGGAGGTGAACGGGAGATTTAGAGCTAACTCACAAAATAATCTGCTGCTGTAGAGCTTTAAACAACAGACAAGGGAACCACATGAACATTAACCTACAAAGAGAGACCAGGTCGACAGAGAAATGGTGTTTCTTAATGGTAAAGAAGAAGAAGCACTGGTGCACTTTGAGCCAGTAACAAATGACAAGAGGCTCAGTGTTTCCGACGCAGTGCTTGAGTGACAGGAAATAAAAGCATGAGCTGTAATTTTAAAATCTTTAATGAACTGGAAATGTTTTCTTTCTGGAGGATCAGCAGAGTTGTAAGAAGGCACCGCTGACAACTCTGCTGATCTGTTAATCAAATTTCAAACAAAATCAAAGAAGACACGAAGGTGTTTTGCATGGGGCTTTGCATTCATGCTCAAATGTCATCATCTTATTGTAAGAAGCACATTCAAGACTGAACAAAAGGCCAAATTGTTTGACAATTTGAAAAAGAAAACATTAATTACTTTCATATTTCAAATTGCTCATTAAAAGCCGACCTTGAATTGAGGACATTGTTTGTTGATGGAAGTGATTTGCATTGAGATGACAGATTGAGACCAGTTTTCTGAAGCCAAATAAGGCTACTGTGAGCAGAATTTCTGCTTTTCTATTTTAAGATACAAAAATACACCCATTATAAAGGCAGTAGCTTGGAAGTTATCTATTTCTAGTTGCAGACAAATTAGAATTTATGTTATGATAAGTTGTTGTAAAGAAACATAACTGTGAAAAGGGACATTATTGAAAAACAGTACATTTTTCTTGAGCACTTGAGGGGAAGTGAGTGTCTGAAGTGAGTGTCACATTGAAAGTCTAACATAGACTCATCCTATCACTTTGTTTGGCTCTGTTGCAATGTAATGCCTCACGGAAGACAAATGTCTTCTTTGTGTACCTGACAGGAAGTGTTCTGTCCCCTTTGCGCCGGTCCATCTCCCGCTGGGGAACGGGGTACCACCGGAAATTCAGCTTCCAGTTGAATCCCCCATAAGTCATATCTGAGCCTGCCATGTATTCAAACGTCTCGTCACTGATGACATCGATGATCGGACACACCACTGCTGTCCTGCAAGACATTATGATTTAGTTGTTTAATAAAGCAGGTGTTGTTTTACAAAGCATAATTTCAAAAAACAACTAGAAGAAAATGTGGTTCTTGTTTTTGTGTTTTCAAGAAAATTCTAACCTCAATTGGTCTACAACAAATTATTAATTTCATTTCTGACTGCTGTTCTTTTTACCTTAGCCATAAAGAGTTACTCTTTGATTAATCAATAATAATAAAATATTTGGTTTCTAGTTGTTTAAAAAAACCACATCTTTTTCATCAGCATGTTAACAACTGTTCATAAACCTTTTGAAACATTTAACATTTAACAATGATAAAATACTTCTTCTGTTTGTGAAAAACTGCAGAACCAAAGTAATGTTTTTCTAAGTCTTCTAACTTTTTTCCTTCATCATTATTTTTTCAAGCTGACATTCACAAAGTCTCACAGGTGATACTCTTGTGTTTTTCTGGCTATATGTTTCAGGTTGTTGTCTTGTTGAAATTTGTTGAACTTTCACCCCAACCAGAAAATCCTGTTCACGCTGCCAAAAGTTTTCTCTCAAATGTTGCTCTATATTGCTCTGGGGTCTTTCTGTCTGTTTAAAAGATAAGCATCTCCACAGGATGATGATGCTCAGGTCTTAAATGTTAATATGGAAGATATGGAGAAAGAGCAGAATGTTGACATCTAATGGGTTAAGATTGTAGTTGCAACAACAAAAAGCATAATTCCAGCAGTTGGGTTGCCAGGTTAGTTGTTCATTGCCGAGTGTGTGAAGTGATCAACCTGCACCATGTCCAGTAACGAATCATACAGGGTAACGACTAATTTCGACTAATCAAGTCATTTTACAATGAAAACAAGTAAGTAAGCAGACTGACAGGTGATGTTAGCTAAGTTAGCAAGCAAGTTAGCTTACAAATCAAGGAGAAAAGTTGCCATTTGCGCGTGTTTTCATGCTGTTGAAATCCTGTATCTTAGTACATCAAGTGTAGGTGTTACTAATACTTGTTCTAGTCTTTGACCTTCTCCGGTCACTCTGTTGCTGGAACAGATAACGATATCGCTGCTTGGGACAGACTAGCGGACTCCACCATTTTACCCAGTACCAGCCTAGCTGTGCCGAGCATAGAGACAGTATTTGGAAAGCCACAATAGCGAGCTGCTATTAGCTGGTACGATGTAAACACGATGTCATTGCCGTCCCATTCAAAATTTCTTAAATTACTTAATTCAGACTAAATATATATATATTTTAAGGAAATGCAATACTTTCATTTTGCACTCCTCTAAACAGCTTGTGGATGTATTTTTTTTTTTTTTTAAATATAGCTTTAATAGGAATTCTCCATGTTGTACCTTTAACTCAGAAAACACTGTGCCTGGTTTCCTACACAGACTATATATACACGAGCAGTTCATTAAAAGCGTTTCTTGAAGGGGTTAAGTCTTTGAGGCCTTTTTAAAAGCAGCCACAGTCTGTGGAGCGTTTTTCAGGATGTACAGTGGGGAGAAAAAGTATTTAGTCAACCAACAGTTGTGCAAGTTCTCCCTCTTAAAAAGATGAGAGAGGCCGGTAAATTTCGCTTCAACTATGAGAGACAAAATGAGAAGAAAAAAAATCCAGAAAATTAAATTGGCTGATTTTTAGAGAATTTATTTGCAAATGATAGTGGGAAATAAGTATTTGGTCATCTACATACAAGCAATAATATCTGGCTTTCACAGGCCTGTACCAACTTCTTAAAGAGGCTCCTCTGTCCTCCACTGGTTACCAGTATTAATGGCACCTGTTTGAACTGGTTTTCCAAACTCCAAACTCCACTATGGCCAAGACCAAAGAGCTGTCAAAGGGCACCAGAAACAAAATTGTAGACCTGCACCAGGCTGGAAGACTGAATCTGCAACAGGTAAGCAGCTTGGTACTGCACTGATAATCTCCCTCCAGTTGGGGCTCCATGCAAGATCTCACCCTGTGGGGTCAAAATGACCACAAAATGATCACAGTGAGCAAAAACCCCAGAACCACATGGGGGGACCTAGTGAAGGACCTACAGAGAGCTGGAACCAACGTGACAAAGGCTACCATCAGTAACACACTACGCCACCAGGGACTCAAATCCTGCAGTCCTGACGTGTCCCCCTGCTGAAGCCAGAACATGTCCAGGCCCGTCTGAAGTTTGCCAGAGAGCATTTGGGTGATCCAGAAGAGGACTGGGTGAAGGTCAGATGGTCAGATGAAACCAAAATAGAACTTTTTGGTAAAAACTCTACTTGTGTTTGGAGGAGAAAGAATGCTGAGTTGCATCCAAAGAACACCAGACCTACTGTGAAGCATGGGGGTGGAA
>JBAMYA010046828.1:0-10785 GCA_037176975.1 Arrhamphus sclerolepis | reverse complement strand
TATCGGTTAACACAAACCCCCGAAACACACATGACAGATTCACTCCAAAATACTCGAGTAAGAAAGGCATGCTTAGCTGGCATGCATAATTGATCAAATCACCCGTTTAGATGAATGATGGTCTGCTTTTGTTTACAACGAGAAGGCGGAAGAAAACATTTCCCTTTGACTGAGCCCTAATGCGAAAGGAAATGGACTGCCACTTATTACAGATCAACTGTGATGGATTTTTTTTTTTTTCTACTAAAGCAAAGTTGCTCGGGCTGTTACAGACATGACTACATGTGGTCAAAAGGTTTAGGATGCATAAATAGGACTACATGTTAAGTAATATGCAGATGAAGATTTGAGCGCTTATTTAATTGAAGAGGGAGTTTACCAAGCTGGAGGATGGGTATTGTTTTTATAGCATTTTGAGGTTAATCCACGAGTGGGTTATTTTCAGCTCAGTTCCTGCTGACCACACACTACCAGTAAAACACTGAAAAAGATTTAGATACACAGAGCTGCATTTCATAAGTTCACCATCTTTGAATTAAATCTTTGCGAGTCATTTTCTGTGATGTTTTAGTAGAAGAAAGAACTAAATGTGTCCAAAATCAGAAAAAAGTTGGGACATAAGAAATTGTAAATGAAAAAGATTTATTTTTGACTTATTTGCAGACAGTATGAGCATTCTATGTTTTTTTCTCCTCAAAGAAATTTCATTTTTATTTCAGGTCTGCAACAATTACCAAAATGAGTTGCTAAGATAAAGCTTTAAGCAGTTTTTAATGTTGCCATTTCTTCTCGCAAACATTCAAAAGGCACTCTGACATGAAGCATTTAAATTGTTCCATTCTTCCTGCAAACACCTTTTCTCATGTGCAACAGTAAGGGGTTGCCATTTTCGCATGTTTTCTTCCAAAGATTCTCCACATACTCTCCGTTGGGGACAGGTCAGGACTGTAGGCGGGTCAGTCCTGTTCCCCTTCAGCCACACTTTCACAATTTGTGCAGAAGGCGGTTTTGTGTTGCTTTGTTGAAAAATGTACAGTCAACCATGGGAAACATGTCCTTCAAAATACAGTATCCATTCCATCACAGTACCTGGATGGTTCAAAAACAAAAAAAAAGTTTGGAATACTGGTGTGTCTGACCATTTTACACATTTCTGCTATGTGATGGTTGGTTGTGAGAATGTTTTACAATGACAATATGATGGTTCATGCCAGATGCCTCCAAGCCCAGAGGTGCAGGCACCACTTCCAGATACGTAAACATAAAGCTTTCTTTTTTGCTCAGTAAAGTTATGGCTCTGTATAGTCGTGCTTGAGAAAGGTTTTCCAAAATAATACCTTGTGCATGTGACTGTATTTGCTATTAAAAGATGGCAGCTGTTGATGCTGTCTGAGGGAGCAGAGATCATGGGTTTTCAGCTTAGCTTGCTCTCATAATGCAATGTAATTCCCTCAGATTCCTTCAGTGGTTTAATGATTTTATGCAAAGCAGCAGAGGATGTATGCAAATCCCTCCCTACACTGCTTTTAATCATTTCGCCGATTTTCTCACACATTTGTTGACAAAGCTGAGACCCTCTGTCCATCCTTTCATCTGAGCAACATGTTTTACACTTTCTACACTGGTGGCGACAGAATCTCAGGATTAACATTAAATATTTCTGAATTAATTATCAAGGGCGGCTGTGACCATTCACAAGTCGTTTTAAATTTTGCTTTCATGCAGTGATCTAAAGAAAAGGTGTTTGGAAAGAAAAATATAGAAAATATAATCAGTGTTGTGGGAAGAAAATTTGAAAATACCTCTGTATATGTGAGACTGACTATATAAAACTTTAAAAAATAAAGACTTGGCAATGACTAGACTTCTGTTAATTTTTGATACCAATTGCACACCATTAAACATGCGTCTCAGGAGGCTGATGAGAACGCTTGAGCCAAAACATAAGTGGTTCACAAAACAAATCCTTGCAGCTGGAGGAGACCTGTGTAGAGAACTTAAAACGTCAGATGCAATACCTTGTCTGGAACTAAATGTACCTACAGTGAATAAAGAGACAGCCTTATCCACTCAGTTTTAGTCATAGTTGAAAAGAGTGGACAATGGGGTTCTGAATAGATCCATGAACGCCAAGACTTTTATTGATGTAGGATTTACAGTGTCCCCCTTCATGGTGTCATGCTGTGTGACTGGTGGTCATAGCTTTATTTTACCAGCAGGACTTTCCTCCTTTCTTTTCTTTTTCTTTTTGGCATCTTGGCCAAGCATCCAAGAAAATATTTCTTTCTTTTTTTTTTAAAAGCAGTTCACACAGCAGTACAGAAGGTTTTTGTTGTGTTTTCAGTTCTGAAAGTTTCTTTTGACATGTTCTGAAGCTGTTTTCATGACAGTTCTACGTAATCTGTCATCCTCTGTCAACCACCATCTCTGTCTTTGTTACACTGTAAAATGGATTATAAATTACACAGACGGCTCCTCGAATAAATCTCTCAACAGCATCAAACGTTTGGAGAGCTATAGTTGTTTTTCCAGAATCTTCTTTGACAAATGTCACTAGATTGGATATGCGGAGTGTGGCTTCAGGTAAAAACAGAACAAATAAGCAAAAATGAAAGTCTGTTCAATTCACATTCACGTAAAAAAGAAAAAAGGACGTCTCATGAAGTCATCTGAAGATGGGACTACAAATGTGAGAAACCATTGGTCTTCAGTTCATAACTGCAGTTTTTGATCATATTTGGTGTCTAGGTTGCTGCTTCTGTTGGTGACCTATGAAATTCAGAAAGCAAAGAGGTTAGAAAATAGAAAAATAGATGCAGAATGACACATTGTTGTAAAAGAGCAGATTCACCTGCTGAGTGGCCTTTGGATAAAAAGGATCCCTTTTCAGATTCCCTCATCTCTCCCTCTCTGCTTTCTGTATGTGTCACTTTAACTTTAAATCAAGTACATTTCACAAAGCAGAAAATGCACAGCAGCTAAATTGTATTTTGCTTCTGGATTGCTGTGAGTTGCATATCTATTTAGAAAAATAAAACATCCAAGGTAATGGAAACCATTTGTCAAACCAGATGGTTCCTGACCTTGTTAGACTGAGCTTTCTGCTCTCGCTCTTGTACTGTAGAGTGTCCAAACAAGCAGATAAGGGGTTATCACAAAGAGGAAGGGATTTTTTTTCTTTTTTTTAACCTCTTCCTGTAGGATACAAGCCAGTAATGCCCAGGCACCAGAGCCACAATTGTCAGTCCACTTCAATTCAGTTCAATTCAATTCAATTCAAAAGTAACGCCAGTCCACTTTACAGAGAAATTAAAATAAGTCCAGTTAAATTCAATGTAATTTATCCCAATTATAAGTCATGTAGAATCTTATTTTATTCAGACTGTTTTTAATTATAATGCTAAGGGATTGTAATGATGGTTTGATGGGGCTCTACAGAAGAACAGAAAACTATTAAAATGTTTAAAATTATTATTCCACAAGGAAAGATTGGAGGGGATTTGTATATTCATCAAATTCCCCAATCCAGTAATCTGGAGGAATTTCAGTGCACAAAGTGCAAGAGCACAAGTCTGAGGTTGACGAATGATTACCAATCCCTTCTACAGACCTGCATCAGGAAGCTTTGTCAACCTCTACAGTGCAGGTACATTCCCAAATGCTTCCTAAAACATTAATTAATAATAAATAAGCTATATGTTACCTTTGCCCAGAAACAGCATCGACATCTCTGAGCTCAAAGACATCAAGGATGGACCATAACAAGGACCAGGGTCTTATTGGAAGAATATATGGTGTAGGCTCTGTTCCAAAGACAAAAGACTGTTATCAGCAATAAATTCATTAATGCAAAAGACAAAAAAAAGAAAAAAGGTACTTTGATTTTTGAAGAGAATATACTGCCTTCAAGAGAACATCTTTCCAAGGTGCATCTGTGCATTTTTCAACAAGACAATGCAAAATCACATTCTGCACATATTACAAGGGAGATGTGAGCCCTGGACTGGCCTTAATATTATCCCAGTCTGTCCCCAGTATAAAATCTGCACAGACTTATAAAAAAAAAAACAAAGAAAAAAAGCAACACTGATATGGTTTACTGCAGCACACATGTTTGTAATAAAATGACTTATGATGGACTGGCAGACTGTCCAAGGTGTATCTCTGCCTTTCACCCAATGAAACCCGCTGAATGTAGGATTAAGCAATTAGATAATGGATGGATGGATGGACCATCAGATAAAAATTACAAATTTCATCACTTTGTAGTTTGAATTTTAAGGCCAGCCCAGTGCC
The DNA here is from genome assembly GCA_037176975.1 of Arrhamphus sclerolepis. Lineage (NCBI taxonomy): Eukaryota > Metazoa > Chordata > Actinopteri > Beloniformes > Hemiramphidae > Arrhamphus > Arrhamphus sclerolepis. The sequence goes on along the minus strand of JBAMYA010046828.1, from coordinate 6,489 downwards.
CATATCTCCGCCCTTCCCTCGTAAGTCTTAATGACAACATGACAAAGTTATACATGTTTAACTGTACTATTTTTAACTACAAATACAGGTCTTGAATGAAAACATGTAAGTATATTAAAATTAGAATGAAGATGATGAAAAAAAAAGAAATATCTTGGGTTCCTACTATCCCTTTAAAAAATAAAAGTCAATGTAAATGAAAGAATGACTGCATTGTTTTTAAAACATTCATTTTCAATATTGTCCACTTTTTTCTCATGGAATAATACAGAAATATAAGTTTTTTCCAAACACATCTTCAAGTAGTATCCATAGTATTTTATGATACCTGGAAAACAGTCTTTGCTTAACGGCCCATTTTGATGAAGAAATACTTAAACTTTGCAATGTAGCCCCGGTAAACAACTCCTAATTATGTACATATAGCTTGTGAACGTTGCAGGGTTAATTTAATGTAATCAAACCTCTGTGTTAATACTGGGAAATTTAAACGACAAAATCATTCATAGATCAATAAAATCAGGTTCATTTTTATCCCCCAAAAGACAAAGTGTCCAATATCCATCTGGATATTTGAGCAGTACCTTATGGAAGATATTGACATTAAATTTGCTGTGAAGGATGTTAATCATAAGTTAATTATAGCTATATCTGAAAAGAATGCTAACTGAAATAGAAACCACTGCGGTAGCTACTGTTACAATCATCATGAGCAAACATTAGTAAAAAAGCATTTGCACAGCTGGATATGAACAGAAGAACAATGTTCATCTTGCAGTGAGACAGATCTTTCTCTTCCTCACAGCGGTAAATCTCACCTACTTTATTGATCGTTCCTCTATGTGGAAATAAATGGCTGAGGTGAGAGAGCCTGCGTGTTGTTTTGTCATCTGTCAGCTGTCTACCTCTGCAACAGCAATGAGAACGTGTCAGACTGCTCTACACTGGCCCCAATTCCCCAGTGCATGACTTTGCTACGATTTTATCTCCCCAATGCCATTTGAGCCGAAAATCAGCTCTGCTAATACCATGTTATGACTTCTCAACAGGACTTAGAAAACATACTGAAGAAAATAAGTGAGTGCGTCAGTATCTACCTTCTTCTCAACCTACACCTGTGATTTACTGGATGACAATGAGAAAAGTCACTGACTCATAACCTTCGCCTCCCAAGTGTATCCGCTGCATTCAGGGCATTCAGTGGTTCGTGAAAAGCTCACATCGCTCTAAAAACCAAGCCTGGCTGCTAACAACACGGTAGCTGAGGAGAAAATACACTGAGGAGGTCGAAAAAAGATGTGCCAGTCTTTTATCACAATGGATATTGAAAGTAGCATTCTGTGGTTAATCTATCCAATTCATGCGTCATTAATTATTCACACCAATAAAAGTTGTATATATAAAACTGCCAGCATTAAATGTTGACAAGCATTATCATCGATTCAGAATCCTGTTTCAGCGTGTCAGTGCAGATTTTATACTTTCTGCAAATGCTGTCCAAACAGGTTAGCTGCTGGCAGCGAATCCTGCTCCAAGTTCACATAAACAGCTGCTCAAGATAAAACTCGCTTTAACTCTGGCTGCAAGTATTGTTTGATTCTCACGAGAACCTTTTTCATGTTTAAATCAACAGATTTTTAAGAAAAATGGCTTCCGCAGAGTGTGAATTGTCTTATATCCTGACAGGTCACCAAAACTTACAATGTATCAAAAATTGGTTTTAGCTTCTCATCAGCTTGTTGTCATGCATCAGTTCTGAAATTATGGGATGATGCTGTCTTTGTCCTGTCAACATCATGCAAATGAAAGGTTTTACCTGAGAAAAACGTATTTACTGACGTAGACATGATAGCAGCTAGCTTGGAACTGAGCCTTCTTGTATTATCACTTTGACTCTGAAGATCTGTAAATGAGGCAGTGTCCTGCCTTATCTACTTTAACAGTGATAAGCAGCACTGACAAGAGAGATCTTTTTTTTTCTTTTATGCAATCCATTCTGACCTCTTGCCAGTAATGATAGACAGGTTCTTGGCAGGCACTGGAGAGCAGGATGGCTGTGAGACAAGCAAGCTGGCAAAGATTGTTTTTTTGGCCTGAGCCACGATCACTGCTCTCAGACCGCTGACAATGCTCCTTCTCCAAACGCTGGCATCAGTAGAAGTTCAGGTCTGGACCAGGTCCAAGAGGCAAGACAAAGTTTTGAAACATATCCCGCTGATCACGTTTCCAGTGTTTCTGTGTTGAAGAAGGCAAAGAAAGTTGGCCTTCAAAGAAAGCTGTTTTGATTTCCACTGGCAGCTGATATGTCATCTTGTTCTCAACAAATTATGTTTAAAAAAGTTTTTTTTAAATAAATGATTTAAATCAGGGGTGTCCAACTAAAGTATGTCTTATTTCGGGTTCACACTGATCTCACAATGAGACTGGAACAAAGATGGACTTTAGCTCATGGCACCGTTTTGTGACCAAAGACAAGCTGCGACCATAAACGTATATAAATGGACACAGCACCCGGTCATGTGACCCATAGATTTGTACAGAGAGCCTCTGAGATTTTTTTCCTTGATCAATCAATGTTGCAAAGAAACTGGACAAAGCTGTCACAGCCAACAGCCAATGGCCAATGGCTAGCTCTCATTCAAGCACGTCAAATGAATCTGGGCATCTGATTGGTCATCTTTCTTATTTATTTATTTATTTATTTATTTTAATATACTTTTAACTGATGTGGTACAAATAAATTCACTTGTCATTTGTCATCATATGTTATTGTGCTACTTTTACTGTGATAGTAGTGTTTATGGCAGCTTTTATTAATAAATACTGTTGGTATTCTTAAATAAAATAAACTCATTTTAAAAAGTTCAAATATGTGGCAAAGTTACATTCAAATGAAAACTGGGACTTGCCTTAAAACTACAACTCACCTTGATTTCTGTCGCAATGGAGGTTGAGAAATGGTTAAAAGTTTGGCCATTTCACTGTCAGTAAAAATACTTTTGTAGCCTCCACGTGTGTCCATATTGACATTAGAAACTGATGACGTCTGTATTCAAACATATAGTACATCCATACTGTTAGATTCATATAAGGCAATTAAACTTTACTGTATTTGACTATGGCCTACATTTACTATAAATAGTAACAAATTCATCAGCAACATTCGGTAATAATGGTAGTGAAAACAATATAAAACGAACAACAATAATGACAACATACATAGCAATGATATCACAGACTGATATTGTTTTATTTTCCAGACATCAAGGTTTGCAGGCACCTGTTGGGGTTGCAAACTATTGCTGTTATATATCTTTTATATTATTTTTATTTTTTTACTTATTTACTTAGTTAGTTTGTTGTTATTGCAAGTGCAGCGCCTCGTGGTCAGACATGGAATTACAACAAAACATGCTTTCTGGATGAGCTTCAGCTCAGAAGTGTGATGGTTGCCACTTGGCTGTGACAGAAACAGAATCAGCAGTGTCAGAGATTTGGAGGAACCGTCTCAGAGTGTGACGGCCTGTTGCTGCCTCGACAATCTCTGTCAGCTAACCAACCAATAGGAATGCACCATGAAATGACGTAAGCATCAGTGTCTAGATGGCACAGTTGCCTAGCAACAACAGCGCCAGGTACATCGGAGAAACAGGAAGAAAAATGTGCAACACAAATAAACAAGAGGGACACTTCTTTTTCTTGCTTTTATTAATTTCCTTTTCAAAGTACACGAACACCACTACGGCAATGCTAACTCTAGAGTCATCGGTGCATTAGCATCATTAGCAACAACCTGCTACGCGAAAATGCTGCATTTATGAGTGAGATCACCGTTTTTAGGCTATGATAGCCGATTTTTCCCACAATTACCCATCGTACAGTGTGAACCTGGCATATAACGTGCAGGACTTGGTTTGGACTCCCCTGATATAAATGTTCCCTTAATTAATTAATTCCTTACAGCCCAGTGTAAATGGTCTATTTTTTATTATTTTTTGGATATACTATTATTTATCCCCGTGGGGAAATACATTCTCCACATTTGACCCATCTGGGCTGCCGTGGTGCGGCGCCCAGGGAGCAGGTGGGGGTTTCAGGTGCCTTGCTCAGGGGCACCTCACCCATGGATGTGGACGTGGGGAAGCACTTGTTCAGGCACTCCCCCCGCCCACATCATTGGTACCGCCCAGGGATTGACCCTCCGGTTGCCAGCCCAGTTCTCTAGCCACGGATGTTCGCCACGGTTGCTTGAGTTAAAAGCCAAGAGCTGATTCTTAAGCAGCGATTTGAATATAATATTATCTATTTATATTCATATAAGTATAAAATGTATTTAAATTGATATAAAAATGCTCTGTATCCAAATTGGACAGCAGTAAACCTGTTTGCTTTCCCTGTAAAGTGCCTTGACATGTCGTTTGTGAACTGAATTAATTTAGTCTCTTCTACATCTTAATTTACAGGCGACAAATTCAGATCATAGAGAAAGTTGATTTTAGAAGTTTCCGATGCTGTTTCAAAACATTTTTCACACATTATGTGGCACAAAAGTGGTTAATTTTTTAAAAATATAAAGAATACATTTTTAAAGTCATGCTAACTGCTAGTGCTACTGTGCTGATATGACCTTCAGGACTGTTTTCCTAAATAGTGTTTCAATGACGCCTCAGACCATATACTTGAAGAGCACTGTCTTCAAAGTGCATCCATAACATAAAAGCATCTCATGCACTGTAATCTCTCCGAGACTAGCTACTGAGTTGTCCAGCACGCCTTCTTGTACAGATGATGCATTAGTGTGCAGAAACCGTAGATGGAGTTTGGAGACTGTGGGGTTGACGAGCAGTCCAATGGCATCATCCATTAGCTTAATGCGTTCTTTTCCACTCGATACCCAATCCCCTCAACGCCCCAATGACTACTTTGTACTCCTCTCCTTTTTCCTCCCTGTTGTTTTGAAGAGATAGAACAGAGAACCTGACAGTTGTGCTTTTTCGGTCAACAATAGTGCACATTTCATTTTTCATATCGTCCCCCTCCTGGTGCCTCAAGAAAGTTAGAAGAGTCAAGTTATATAGTAGACAGAAGTACCATGTTCTGGGGCTGAGGGCAGCTCTTTTATGTCGTTATCTGTGGCTAAAATCAGCATGTCTGCAGTCTTGTGTCACACAAATAGTGAAATTCACTCAGCAATAACTGCCTCACTTCCAGGGACATTAATAAAGCAACGTTTGTCAGTAAGTAAAATTCAGAGTAGACTCCAAGGACATCAGTGAAGGTTCCCATGCACAGTGGAAAAGAAGGAGCCCTGTTTTTACATCCTGTCCATAATCTGCATTAAACAGAGACCCTCCAAGATTTGCAAAACGTCTACAACATAGTTATTACACAAAGTTAGCTATGATGTTTAAAAATATGCAGTGCATGGAAAGCATTAATTGCACCACAAAGTATGCTGTCTTTGATGCACTCCAGATGAAAAAAATCAATGTGGCTGTATTGGAAGGCATTATCAGGGGGAAAAAAATACTAAAGTTTAATTCAAATTATGTTCAGCGTGTTTTATTTTATATGATACTAAATGGAAGTAAAACATGCACTAAATGTAAAACTGCTGTGTCCATAACATAACAAAGTGATAAATAAAAAGATTATTTTACAGTAGGCAGTCATGTTTGTAAATTTTCGAATAGTAGATAGCCAAAACCAACAAAATAACATCCTTAATTCCATCCCACATTTCTTCATATTAGACTCTTCGCTCTCTCTTCTCATCTAGTTGCTGTGACTCTGTTCTTCATGTGCACGTGCACGTGCACATGCTGCGACCACAGCAGCATATGTCTCACAGCTGTCACTGTAGCTGAGTGGTTCAGACCTCAGTACTTCAGGATGTAAACATGCAGATGCCATATGCAACCATGAAAGGGAGAGAAACAGTGGCCCCATTTAAACGACTGCATTCTGCTGACTCGCTGTAATTATGTGCAACTTCAATTTCATAAACGTAGAATCCGTCATACTTGGATAAGACACAAGGTCAAATCACATTGTGTTTGAACTCACACTGACACTTGTATGCCTTTTTTTAAAAGACGAGGTTAGCATGTCAGTGCAGTTTGTGCAGACCATCATATCTCATGACCGACTGGATGAATGGTGGTATTTGAAAAAAAAAATGCATTCAGTCTTGAATGTATACGTGAGTGTGTGTGTGTGTACAGTATGAAATTTGTTGATTTCTTTGATATTTCTGATAAGTCAAGGCTATTAGGCTATTATATTGGTTAAACATGAACAATGTCACTGTTACACCCTTTTTCAACTATGAGTTATGGTAACATGGATGTCAGGAAACTGATCTGCAAATAGGACTGTAGGTGCTATCAGTTCGTACCCAAGTTTTCCTAAAATACAATCAGACTCAGAGTCAAAGTATCTTTTTTATAAAAATATAGTTTTACTTGCAAGGAGCCCAGCGTATGGTTA
>JBAMYA010046827.1:0-10785 GCA_037176975.1 Arrhamphus sclerolepis | reverse complement strand
ACACACACACGCACACGGATATAGATATATATATATATGTATATATATGGGGGTGTGGGTGTGTGTGTATATACATAAAATATACACACACACATAGGCTACATGATACGATGAAAGGCATTTTCTCATGCTTTGACAAAATATTAATCCTTTTTTCCCCATTGCTTTCAATAAGTAAATACAAACATACATGCATACATACATAGGCTACATACATAAAAGAGAGAGAAAACAGTTATCCTTTAGGTATATTAGAGTGATTCCCCATGTTGATATAGACGATCTCCGGCGTTGCCTGCTTCAGATTTGTGGTACGTCCACGTGACTCTGGCTTCTAAATAGTAAAATTACTTCGAATTTAGAACATAATATTTCCAATTCTGATTTATAGCTATGATGCATCTTATTAGTGTGTATTTATTTTTTACTTCAATTAGACGTGTGTCAAACTTTAACTGTATTATAATGAATAGACATCTTGTAAGTTAACTCCAGATATCGAATTGGTATTTAATGTTGTTCTGTGTGTGTGTGTGTGTGTGTGTGTTAGGGTGGGGGGTCCAAATACAAAATGTCATATTAATTACTATTATTTTCTAACATGTAGCCTATTATTTAGTCCAGAGAGACCTACGTAAGTCGGACCCGCCCACCCCTGTGAACGCTGAACCCCCCTCTCTGCTGAAAATGGTACGGCCTCCTTCTGTCAACTTGAAATTGCACATTTCAAGGGCAGTTAGAGTTACTTAGCAGCGTGTCTGCTCTCTGCTGTGTGACCACCGAAAACTACCACAAACATGCTTTGCAGGGCTGCGCAAATACGCAGGTAAGGTGAATGTCAATTTGCCAAAAAGTGAACATTATTTGCTCAAAAGGGTACGACAGATGAGGAAACCTGACGGAGCGGTTGAAACTGAACTTTAGATAGTTGTTTATTATTGAGAGCTAACAGTTAGCTGCTAGGATGCTAACTCAGTCTAGCAGCTGAGTGAGTTAGGTCAGCTTATGTCGCACTAAAGGTAGGATATGACTGAATTGTATATTCTCGTTTATACACAGACTACTACGGGAAATTGTACACAGAATGTTGTAAAATTTGGTTAGTTGTATTGCTGTTGCTAGCATTTCATTGAGCTAATACCAGTGCATCAGCTGTATTAAGTCTTGAACCAGCAGCAGGCATTCAGGTCAGTTCAAGACATTTGCTTGAGGCCGATCGGACGGATCGGACACATGTTCAAAGATGCTGTGGCTCAACACTCTTGTCTCTGGTAGTCCAGTTAACAATTTACAGCCAAAAGTTTACTTTTATGAACTGTATGCTGACTCTTCCACATACTTCTGTTCATTTTTCTTTGTTTATTTTCAGATGTGCTTCTGTCCTCGGCCAAACCATAAATCAGATATCTGCATCAAGGCAGAAGCACACACTTCCTGACCTGACATACGACTATGGAGCCCTGGAGCCCCACATCAGCGCAGAAATAATGCAGCTGCACCACAGCAAGCATCATGCCACATATGTCAACAACCTCAACGTTACAGAGGAGAAGTATCAAGAGGCTCTTGCTAAGGGTACAAAATGCAAAGTACCATCAAATGGTCAACTTTAATTGGTGACACAGAGTTTGTGATTATAAACATTAACTTTTTACCTCAAGTTTTCATTTTAACATCTGTGGCTCTGGAACATTTTTAAATTGTTCAAAATGCGTGTCAGAGTTTGACAAACAATGATCTACCTGGACATATTTGACTTGTATTTTAGGTGATGTGACTGCACAGGTTGCTCTCCAGCCTGCTTTGAAGTTTAACGGTGGAGGCCACGTTAACCACACCATCTTCTGGACAAACCTCTCACCAAATGGTGGAGGCGAACCACAAGGTGAAACTTGAAACCACGATATTGTAGTTCTTTGAACCCCACACATACTGGTTCATTTTGTGCACCCAAATGAACTTAAAAAGCATCAAGAGGCTTGAAGTGAGAACTGTTGTGCAAGTATGAAGGGCCTGCTTTTATAAAATACAGTTGTGTTCATAATAATAGGAGTGTATTCTTAAAAAGTGAGTAAAGCTTGACATTTTTTATAACTTTTATTTCCATAAAAGCAAATGCATTTGGAACACTGCATATTGTGTCCCTAATTAATGAACAAAAAATATCAAATTTGACATTTCTTCACAGTAAGTGGGAAAAAAAGGATTATGCTGTTTAAACAAACAAAAAAAAGTGCATTTCTTTTTACACACGCAAACATTTACTGTATAAGCTGAGAAATGCTTGAAGATTTCTCTTTCCTGGGAATCACTGAACTAATATTTCATTGTATAACTACTGTTTCTGAGAACTTTACATCTGTTTTCCAATGTAATTAACAAACTTCTGGCACCTGTAAACAGGTATTCCTCCCAGAATGATTGGACTACATTCTACAATTCCTCTTCATTTCTTGATTTTTCCTTAGAAACAGCATTTTCAATGTCACCTGAGAATTTTTCTGTTGGATTAAACTCAAAGGACGTTAATCCATAATGTTAATCTGGTTGGTCTGGAACCAAGGTGCTGCTTGCTTACTGGTGTGTTTGGGACATGAAGCAACATGACCTCTTTTTTTTTTTTTAATTTTTTTTTTTTTTTTTTTTAATCCCTGATATGCAATAACTAGGCCTTAGAAATAACACATAAACACCACACTTCAGTGTACTATGGCTGGAATTCAGTGTTTAGGGATCACCTGACAAGCTGGATGTGGCCCCTAGACTTGAAAGAAAAACAGTCTTGCTTTCATCAATCTACAAAATGAATGTCTATTTCTCTTCAGGTATAATGTGTATTCTGGCAAATTTTAATTTCTTCAGCACACGGTTTTGTTTTTTCAACAATGGGATTTTGCGGGGTCTTCTTGATGATATCTTGGCTTCACATTGGTGTCTTAAGTGTCACAGAACTCCCAGGTAACTTTAGACCTTCTTATTGGATGGGTCTTTGTCATTTTGACTGTTCTTTCATCCATTTAAATGGTAGTTTTCTGTTTTTCCTTCAGATCTTTCAGGTTTTAGTTACCATTTTAAAGAATTGGAGAGGATATAGCTGGACAGCCTATCATTTTCTGCACTTTATGTCCTCATCTCTCCACCTTAAAGTGTGCTGATACTCTAAACAATGTCTGAAATTACCCATTTTATTTAGATTTTCAGAGAAATGCACTATAATCAGGCATGTGCAACATTTGCTGCCTTCGTCTTTAAATAAGAGACACCTGTTTTGACACCCATTCAATAACACTTTTGATAAATGTTTCTTGTACTGATTTGTGATAGACTTTGCAGTGTTCCCAGTTCATTTGCATGTATGGAAATGAAAGCTACTATAAGTATTTTAGTCTTTAATCACTTTTTTTTTTTCTTTGAACACACATGATTTTGCTCCAACAACATGGAAAGCTGGTGGTATTTCAGGGGCTGTGTTCTGCCCCCTAGCAGTAGAAAAGCAGTCTGCAGCTGCTTAACAGGTCAACATGGCAAAAGTTCTGATCTCAGTGCCCTTAAAAATGCAGATGTTTATTTGGTTGATCAGACTGACAGCTCTCTTCCAGAAATGGTATTAAATGTGTTTTAAAATGTCTTAGGTGAGCTATTGGAGGCCATCAAACGAGACTTTGGCTCTGTTCAGAAGATGAAAGAGAAGTTGTCTGCTGTTACGGTGGCGGTGCAGGGGTCAGGGTGGGGATGGCTGGGTTACGACAAGGAGAGTGGAAAACTTCGCATAGCTGCCTGCGCTAATCAGGATCCTCTGCAGGGGACAACAGGTGAGTGGAAAAAGATGGGGTCCAGCTGTCCTTTTTCAATCAAATACTGTCAGTTTTCTTTTCTTTTTAATTTTATATTTGTGTTTTTTTTTTTTTTTTTTTGTATCTCAGGTCTTATCCCTCTTCTCGGCATTGACGTATGGGAGCATGCTTACTATCTTCAGTACAAGAATGTGCGTCCTGATTATGTGAAGGCCATCTGGAATGTGATCAACTGGGAGAACGTGAGCGAGCGTCTTCAGACAGCCAAAAAATAATTTTTTTTTTCTTTTTTTTTTTTTTTTTACTTGAAGCCCCTACTGCACCTTTTTACCATGACCTGGATCAAATGGTAGATACAAATAATATTCAATTTATTCAGACTTAAATGTTTGTACGTGCAGTGGAATTGAATCGAAATAAAGTGTCTTGGAACACTTGTAATGCAGGTTATATTGTCTTTATAGAAAGATGTGGCAAGCTAACATACAAGTTATTCAGATGCTTTTTGTCTCGGGTCTCCTAACCATTACCCTTATTTTCGAAGCGCACAAAAAAGGCCACCTTTAATATCAAAGTTGGCTTTTGTTACTCACACCTAAATAAAGGGTGCCGTCGTAGGAGTGCACATTCAGTGAGCTGTGTTTGTTTGATTTAAATTTAAAACAATGTCATTGCAGTTCATGTTTTTGATGTAATATAATAAAATCATAGAATTTCAATTATACAAGCTTCAGTCGTCATTTTTCTGTCAGTAATATACTCCCAAGTAGGGTTTTTTTTTTGTTTGTTTTGTTTTTTAAACTGTTTTACAGAAGGGTGATGGGGAATTTATTACATCGATGTAATTTAGAATCTTCATAACTACTATTAAAGTGCCTTCTTGAATTTGTGTGGACCTCTCTTCTAATGCCAAAAATGCTTTAGTTCAGAGCCATGAAGATGGGTCTCCTGAGACTCTCATGTCAGGTGTTGCTCCAAGATGCTAACAGCTGCTCATTAAAGTTCTGCGTGGATCTAACTTGCTGTAATGGACCCTGAGGACCCCAGGTCATATTTGGGATCTGGTAACTCGAGAGGCTGGAACGGTGCTTTTTGCTTTGTCAGCTTCCTCTAGTCATTCTTGACCGCTTTTTGCTTATTTAACCTCTCTGGGGAAAGATCGGAGGGAGAGCAGGGTCACTTCAGCGTGAGGACTTGAGGGTTCTTATTACGTTGTAGTAAGATGTATAATTGTAGTTTACTCCAGCTGCCGCTGAATTTAATGATATCTCTGGTTGGTCATGGTATCACAGATGTTTTGAGACTGGTTCCAGTGATTTTTTTTTTTTTTTCCTTTTATCTGATGGAGTTTACTACATGATGGCTGTTTAGAGTTGTTTTTTGGGTTTTTTTTTTTTTAATCTTTCACTTTTTGTAGATTTTCTTTTCCAAAGCATGACTACGATGGCCTAAGCCCAATAAAAATATTAGCATCTCAGCGGAAAAATAACACTTGCTGAGAAACCACTGCTTTGCTCATAAAGTCAACTAAAATTTATGAGATGTGCACTTGTGTTTGGAGGATTAAAATACTTTGCTTAGTGCTCTATTTTATTTTATTATTTTTTTCATTTTTACACCATATTGCCAAAAGAGGGCAATGTTCCCTAAGAATACATTTACTGTGGTTCTAGTTGGGTCCTTTCTGAGAAAAGTACTATATATATTTAAACTGAGAAATGGGAAGTATGGCAGTGACTCATATGAGGTCAGGCAAAAGTTACACAGGTCAGTATGTAGTTTTTGCTTTTAAATGTTAAGTAAAGGTTGCCTTCAAATGAATATGAAGGACAGATTGTATCTACACAAACTGCTTCCAGCTCCAAGTGTCTCCTGTATTTCTGTCCATGATCAGGACTGGTCACTTTGGTTGAAAAAGTTAATTCCACATCTTTTCTTTTTCTTTGTGGTCACGAGTAGGTGAGATTATTTTTAGCTCAAATGGAAAGTATGTTCGAGCTTGGTGGAAATACATCAGTGAATTAAATTACTGTTTCCTAAAATCTGACCTCATGGCCCGTTTGGAGTTATCATTCAAATATTTAAGATTTTGGACTTGAGAAAGAGAGAGAGCTGCATCAAATGCAAGATCCCGAACCGGAGCAGTTTCATATCTGAGACTCTGCCAGCCTTTAAAAACAGAAGTCTCGCAATTTATAAAATGATGGCTTGTCAAAATGTGGCCTACTTTTGCTCTGTAAAAGTTTGGGTGTGCCAAAAAGTGTTTCCCTCTTCTGAAGCTCGTAAAAAAGATGGAACTCACGCAGGATGGATTTTTTTTTTTAAACCTCTGGAAGGAGAGCCTGGAAAATAGTGGGTAAATTTATGATTTTTTTTTTTTTTTTTTGGGTACCTTTAATGTCTGAATGTCTTCTGATTTTTGTCTCTCGAACACATGCAAATATATATTTACACATAAGCATGCAATGAATGCTGCATATGACTTCTTTTTCATCATTAAGGTATATTTGACAGAAGTGTGCCCTCAAACATACATATAAATAAAGATAGTATAAATACTAAGTGGCTAAAGAGGAAAGCATAAATCCACCGATAACAAAACCTTTAAAAGTTTTTGTTCCTTTTTAAATCATGCTCACACATTTTGGTGGTTTGAATGTGACTCCTAACTTCAGTGACATCTTTCTCTTACCGATGTTTTCAGCTATGTGCTCCATTAAACTAGCCTCCACCCATCATTGTTGCCCCGCACAAGCTGTCACTGTCCCATTTGGACTGGAAAACTGAAATGTCAACATAAAAGAGGTAAAACTTTCCAGAGTTTGTCGTCTGCTGTTCCTGGCACGGAGGGTGACAGAACTCTAAATTCACGGTCCCTGTTTGGGTCTGGGCCTGAATCTGAGTGCTCCAGTTGGTGCTGAGTGCCTGCCATCAGAGGGTTCGGTGGCTCTGATTCAGCAGGACTTTGGTACCCCGTGATCAGAGCTGCCGAAAAGACCAGGCAGAAGGAAGCCCGTCCTCGGGAGTTTCACTAAAGTAAGTGTGCACGGTAAATTTCGAAAGCTCTCTTCTGAAAATCTCTGATTGAGAAAGTCAGTGTTGTAAAGAAAAGAGAGGAAAAGATTTCCTTAGCACTGAGGGTGTGACTAGAAATTTTTTGCAGTTATGTAACAGTCACTCGTTGCTGCAGTGAATCTAAAGGCTTGTGGACATCACTCAGGCAGGAAAGTGCGATAAATCACAGCAGGCCTGAGGTCATTTGGGTTTATGTTGGATTGATTTGGGCTTAACAAATCCACATGGAAATCACAGACTTTCCTTTTCAAAAGCTGAAAAAAAAACTTTCCAAATGTAGCTCATACAGAGAGACAAACTGTACACCCAAGAGTCTTGTATGTGTAACATGGACAATAATTTTATCACTTTATGGATGATTTTATAGGCTTATAAAGCAATGACGCTCATTTAGCCTTTTTTGAAGTTTAAAAATGAAATGCTTTATAAAAAACTAGAAATCCTGTTATGAGTTGTTTGGAAATTGTTATTTTTGGGTGTATTCTAGCTTTTCATCATCATCTGAAGCCGCTTCCATTGTTTCTGCATAAATCATACTGGCAATTAAATCTTTTTGACTTTAATTTAATAAGAATTCCCCCAGGTTTAATCATGAGAGTGGAGAGTTTTTCTGTCAAACTTTGGCTGTCTTTTCTCCTTCTTTGCTGAGAGTCAGCACTCGGCAGATCCCCTTTGGCTGCCTGCTCAGGATGTCAGATGAGAAGAGATGAGAAAGAAGCAAAGGGAAACTGGATGATACCCAAACACTGGAGGATTATAATACAATAACGGGCCTTCATGAGCTGTAGACTCGACCTCTTCCTTGAATGGATGTGTTCCTGGCCTAAAGTGATCATACTTACAATCATATATCTGTGCCTCCAGGTGATCTCTTCCAACAGAAAAGCCACCCACCACAGTGTGCAGCAAGTTGATTTAATCCACTTCTGTTCAGTTTAACTGTATGAAGGCAATTCACAACAAAATAAGAAGACAACCGTGATAACCCAAGACTGTATGATCCAAAGGTTAGTGTTGTATAATGAGGGAAATGGAGATCTTTAAGGTTAGATTCACTCAGATGCAAGTAGAAGTAAAAAAGTATCGATAAACTTGTCAAATGAAAGATGAGTGACACCTTACCTGGGTGGGTAAGTCTTCATGTTCATCTATGCTTGCACTTGGAGCAAATTTTGAATTTTATGTACATCATCTTTGGCTCCGCAGAGTGTGTGTAAACACACTCCTTTGTGACTCTGTAAAGAACCATTCTGACACAGGCTCGGTTCCAAAAGCAATCTGTAAGAAGTGATCTCATTTTGGGTTTTCTGGTACAGATCAGCGAAGAGCATTAAGACAAAAGAAAAAAAAAAAGAGTAACTTGGTGCTGGTATGATTGCGCGAGTTTCACTTTTAACATTGAAAAACTGTTTTGACCTCTTCAGTTCAACTCTCTGGGTGGCCCAAGTGGCGGAGGACCCCACCCTCATACAAAAGGAAACTTGTATTTAAAACGTGAATCAAATTTGCACAAAGTTGAGCTAAAATCCATCAAATTGTATTTGAAAGGACCAAAGCATGAAAACTTGGATGATATATTTCAGCTGCCCAGAATTGTTTATTTTTAAAATTGTATGTATATGTATACATATATGTTTCTAAAATTGATGGTAAACATGGTAACATTTTATGTGAAGATACTCACTCGTTGTATGGAGCTCATCTGTGGAAATAAGACATGAACAATGAAGAGAAGCCATTTTTATTTCCACTCTGGCTGAACTCAATGGTATAGCTTTGAACCAGAAGGCTTTCTGATAAAAATGTCAATGTTTACTCAACCACACAGGGTAGAATTTGTTCCATATATGCTCATGGACTGAACACTGTTCCCCTCCTCTCTAAACTTTGCTAATGTCCTGTAGAAATCTGACTGTGTTAGCAGCTGCAGCACACAGACCGTGGCGGGAACAGAGATGAGGGAGAAATGTCCTTCCTGGCTGACAGACAGCTCAATCAGCAGATCATGCGTACAGGTGAAATAAGACGTGAGCCCAACTACATGTCTCCTGGCTAAAAACGCAGCCACACAAACCTTTGTTCTCATGGTCTATGTGCACGCTTATCAGATACGATGATTTCAGTTCTCTACAATCATAAATCAGAAAAGTCTGGATGAAGCGGAGACTTTGATGTCATTGTTGTCATTTTTCTTAACAGCCAGCAGTATGAATCTAAGATATTTCATGTTTTTTTTTTCCCCCTTGTATTTTTTTTAAACTTTTTATTTGTTGATACACATCGATTTTTGCATGTCAGGCCTGCAACACAGTCAATAAAACTTGGTACAGAGGCCATTTAGTGGAATATTGTGAAATGTTATTTTAACCCCTGTTAGCCTGTCAAAGCTTTCTGCATCATTTTGTCATCGTAGTAAGGAAATATGCAAAAATAAGATGTTTCTCTTCACCTACAGTGTTTTTTTTATCCATGACCACCTCAGCAAAAACAAGATAGGTCACTTTGACACCAAGAAATTGACCCTTGAATTATGTTGCAGCTGTATAATGGAATATGAGCTCAACTTTGATCAATATTCGTCACTTGTGTGTCAAAAACCATCATAGTGGAAAAGACCTGGCATGATGGAAAAATAGGGTCCAGATTTTAAGGGACAAAGAAGTGCATCAGCTCCTCTTGCTTCCCAGTGCTGTCAGTCACATGATTTTGCTTTTCCACTTGTTCACCTCACACTGGCAAGGTTCATCTGGAGGGCATCCTCCTAAAAAAAGAATTGGAATGAAACGATCTGGACGGGTAGCAAATTATGAAATATCATTTCTTCAGACATCTAAGAACTACAGAACCACTTCTAACCTCTTCAGAAATAAAAATCAATACCATCCGATCCAGTCTTTATCTCAGTGAAGTGCTGATTTTACCACATGTGAACCGTTGCTTTTACCTGAAGAAACACTGGAGAGTTTTGTCTTGGTTGACGCAAAAACGTTTGGTCGAGTTTTCTCCCAACTCCACCCAACAACCTGCCTTTTAGACCTGATTCCCACTCCACTCTTAAAAACATGTTATGGCTTCTTTGAGTACGAGCTTTTAAATATTGTAAATTGCTCTCTTCAGACGGGTGTTTTCCCCGCTGCCTTTAAAACGGTAGTGGAAGAAAAGTAATTTAGATAGCTGTTTTTAACGATTACAGACCTGTATCCAACTTACCGTTTTTAAGTAAAATGATAGAGAAGGTTGTTTTATTCCATTAAATAAGTTTTTGAATAAAAATATTATTTTTGAGAAGTTTCAGTCTGGTTTTAGGACAAACCACAGTACAGAGACAGCCCTCTTAAACATTGTTAATGACCTTAGATGCTACATGGATGCGCAAAAACTTTCAGTCCTGGGTCTGTACTACGAGGTGGGTTTAACTGGCTTATCAGGGTAACTTTGAGAGTAACTTCATCATGTGAGGAGTAACTTTCCGACTAATCCGTACTACGAAAGGTGGATAGGTTTAGATCAAGATATGCTGCCATGGCAGTTTACTTCACATCTCAAACCTGGTCTGAGCAGGTTATGTTCTTGGTTAACTTGAGGTTTCCACTTAACCACTCCCTTTATCAGTACCGCAATGACAACAATGTCTCCCAAGACAATGCCGTCGTACCTGGATGATCCGTGTGATATTGGAGCACAAGTTGTGAGCGGATAGAGCTTAAGATCTTTGCCCAAACATGCTTAATTTCAATCATACTGCATGGGTTCAGGCCGAGCTCAGGCTTGCAAACCATTTTGCGCTCAGCAAGACGCAGCGCAAAACAGAGAAAGATGCTCTGGTGCACCGAAGCTTATGCACTGGCAATGAAAGCAAAGTCTGAGGTGTGGAAAAGTCTGGACCATGTGCATAATAAAAATAATGAAGCAGTCG
>JBAMYA010046826.1:0-10785 GCA_037176975.1 Arrhamphus sclerolepis | reverse complement strand
GACAGTGGGAAGGAAGAACAGAGGAGATGTACAATATATGGATTGAAATATATATACAATATGTTATAAAAGAATATGATATAAAATATATCAAATATATACATGTTAATATGTAAAGGTACATAATAATGATAACATATTAATATCTATAGATATCTAATAAGTTTATGTATAAATATATATATATATATGAATGAATGAAGCACCATTTTAGTGAGCTGGAAGGATAAAACTGCAGTTCAGTTCTCCATGTCTGTCTCTAGGCTGATTGATTTTTCTCGTGGTGTTCCCCCACGGTTTGAAAGCATGTATGTTAGCTTAAATGGTGATCCTAAATTGTCCATCACAGTGAATGCAAGCAGTCATAGTCGTTTGCTTGTGTGTCCCTGTGATGGACTGGGATCCAGCAGGTACCCTGCCTCTCACACAGTGACAGCTGGGATTGCCTCCAGCCACCCCACCACCTCAAACAAAATGATGCAGGTAAAGATAGAGACAAATACATGAATAATTCTAGGTCCATAAGCCATTGCAAATGTGTATAACTGGAGTACAAAACGATGCCAATGTTAGGAAAGCTAACGATTGCAGTTTAAAAAAAACAAGAACCAGGGTTTGGCTATCATACTTATCCGTTAGCAGATGGTAGTTTGCCCATGAGCTGCTTTAGACTTCCAAGGTCTGTTTAAAAATGGCCTTCCAAGCTCCATCTGTACATCTATTTCTCCCTCCTGACCATTTCCACCTCAGGTTGTATGATCATACATACAGGCCATTCATCAGTCGGGTTGCTCTTTCTCTGCTGCACCACTGATGCTTACACATGATATTGTTACTGCTGCCAATTCCAGAACTGAGACAGCAAATATGTAACATTTCCTTTGTCTGCTAAATTGAAGAGTGCCTACGCTACATATTTAGCAAAGTCGAACTCTTTCTCTTTCATTCTTGTGTTTATTTAGTTTTGCTGTAAACACAGTGGGCTGGTGTCCATCCATTCATGGTCACAAATATAAAGAGACATGTTATGTACAAGTATTGAAATCTGGCAAAAGAAACCCAGATGCACAAAGCCTACCTGTGTCTTCTGGTTTTACACCTGAATCTACGCAGTTTATATATATCTGGCGTCAGATCTGGGCTTGATTGGATGAATTGCACAGCTGAAATACTCCACACAATGTGTAGTTATTAGAGGACTGTGAGGAGCCAAACTGAATGCCTGATCACTGGTAAGCAGTAATGGTGATTGTCCCATTCTCAGTTTATAGGATTGCCAGCAGGAGTACATACACTTCAGTTATCCTGCTGGACATCTTCATCTCTGGGTGTCCTACAAACAGGCGCATACATAGCAACCTATATACGCTAAAATAAGAAACACGGATAATATGGACTAAACATCAGAATATGACCCAAATTGCTTCTATGTAGAGTGAGTTAATCAGAAATTTAAAGAGTTAAAGAAAGTATAATAATGTAAACCATGTACGTATAACACAAATAAGATAAGAAACAGCAATCAATCAATTCAGTTATTAGTGTGTGAAGACAAATATAAAAGAACATGAAAGATAAAGGAAGACAAAAAAGATAAAATAACAATCAATATAAAACTGCAGTCTGCTCACTGGATCACTGGACTGGATTTAATAAAAGGGTAAGGATCACCTAGAAGCAAAATCAACAGGAGAAAGAGACATTTTAAAGTGTAAATTAAAATTACCATTGGTGGGGAAGATTTAGCATGCATTGGAAATGTGCTCCAGAGCCTGGGAGCCGTGACTGAAACAGCATGGACACCTGGAGCTGAAAGTAGTAGGTATGATGGTGACCTGACCTCACTGTGGCATGAAAATATTACAGGCTTTAAAACCTACATGAAAACATTTCTAAGTTGATGTTGATCGGTCCTGTAGCTCACTAGTAACCAGCGACTGTAGGAAGTGGAGGGGTTTGCTGCCTTCTCCCAGCCTGGTCCCCACCATTTTATTTCACTTCACCACATAGTCTGCGAAAGCTCAGTCCATCTACTCCCGAACAAAAAACAACCGACCAATCAACAAACAGAAGGGCGTGGCTGAAAGCTGCTGCGTCAGTTAGAAATTGTAGTTCGGTTGAGTCCTGTAAAGACGACAATGGCAGCGGACACGCATATGTGGGAGGACATTCGCTCTGCTTTGGAGAAGATCGCCGGTATCAGCAACTTAAAGCTACAGCAAGATGAGTGTTTGGTTAAATTTTGAATGGGAATGATGTAGAGGCCCTGAACTGAATATTCTCTGGTATGGAGGGCTGTGTTTACAGCGGAAGTACGAGACGTATGTGCTAGCATAACATACGTCATCGCTAAACGTTAGTGATTGATTGCCCACAGAGGTTAACGTTTGGTGATGTGGCCAGAGTCTGTACAGGGATGAAATGAAGTGCAAAGAGTCTGGTGAGGACCAGGCTAGCCTTTTCCCAGAGATACTTAGACGTCTGTCAGCTGC
This sequence comes from Arrhamphus sclerolepis, assembly GCA_037176975.1. Classification (NCBI taxonomy): domain Eukaryota; kingdom Metazoa; phylum Chordata; class Actinopteri; order Beloniformes; family Hemiramphidae; genus Arrhamphus; species Arrhamphus sclerolepis. The sequence goes on along the minus strand of JBAMYA010046826.1, from coordinate 8,293 downwards.
ATTTTGAATGAATTGTAATCTGCAAAGGTTAAAGAAAATTGATGGCGTATGCAGAGATTTATGGTAGCATAAAGATAAAAAAGGCTGCTAAAGCTGTGAGCTGAGAATAGTTTTTAGTTTGGATACATGTCTAAGTGGGGGAAAAATAGAACAAACTCTGCACATCACAATAACATTTGATTTATTAGAATTGAGAGAAGAGGTTTTTTTATTTTTAACTTTACATTGTTTTTAAGCAGTACTGTAAGTAAGAGATCATCAGATGTATACTGGCAGGTCTTTTCTTCCTCTGTTGGAGGAGATGTTACAGAATGATAATGGTGTCGGGCTAACCTAGAAATCTAGATGTACCGCTGGGAAATTTACATTTGCTCAGCAGGTCTGTCTCGCTAGCCAATCAGTGGAGTCTATCATTGTAAAGAGTCTCAGGGTGGACAACAGAGCTGAGACACTGGAGTCTAGATGGCAAATAGATCAGATGGCTTCAGCGAAGGAACCGGCATTGTTAAAGACTTGGACTTTACCCTTTTACTTTTATTATTAGCATTATCATTATTATTATTATTATCATTATTATTATTGGTATATTTTATTTGTTTAAGAGGGACAGTGTACATTAATCGACATTTTACAAAGAAAAAATGTAAGTGCCCCAATTTTAGCCAAAAGGCTAATTTCCATTGGTAGTCCCCCTGCCAGAAGGTACAAGGCAATGCAATCTGTGTATAAAAGCATGATATAACAAGGAAAAAGTAAAATTACTAAACATAAAACATAGCATTATCTCTCTACAACCCCCACCCCAACACACACACACACACACACATACAGGCTACATTTATCTTTCATCTAAAATGACCATAATAATTTAGATTTCAGCCAGCTATTTTTTCCTTCTCCTTCTACTTTTATAACAGTTTTGTTTTTCTTTCATTTACAAGCTAAAATAAGTCAAGAAATAAAGTGGCTTAAGGACAACAGAGTCAATGTTTTGCAATGGCCCTCAGTCCATATGACCCCACCTCTCAACCGATAGGGCCCAAAGTATTTCATGCTAACGTCCCAGTTCCAGACCTTCCAGGATACCGTCACATGATCTTTGCCCAGACCCTGACTGGTCAGCAGAGCCTAGAGCACAAGGTGGTCTTGCTCAATCTTAAAGGTGCCATAAAGTTTAAATCTCAGCATAGTTACATAACCACAGTCTGGCATGTCAAATACATGCAGAGGACCAGTCATATCAGTAGTAGCCCACGTCAGCCTGACAAAGTTTATTTTTATTAGTCACTACAACATTAAAGGTCCCATAAACTTTAGATCTTTAGACCTCGCCATGGTTAAATAAGGATAGTTTGGCAAGTCAAGCAGACATGCTATGAACCTCAAATCCTGTTGTTACCTACTTCATATGTAAATTTCACAACTTAAATATTCAGCTGAACAATCTGAAAACCTCCAGTATGTCACGTAACACTTATACGGACTTGTTTGGATCCTCCTCCAACATTAACAAAGACCAGCCCGCTTTCTGGAAGACTGAAACACCATCTGAGGATCAGGGGTCTTATTTGTTAAACATTGTATAGGATCTATACTAAAAGTGTGCGTACGCTCAGAAGCAAAAAAGGGCGTACGCCAGAAAAATCCTGATTTACAAAACCACACGTACGCACACCAAAAAGTAATTAACCTTCATAGATCACAGCTGCACCTCAACGTTTGCTACAAGACTCCGCCTCCTGTCCTGCCCTCTACACGCCCACATTTAACCATAAATGATCAATGCAAAGAAACTCATGAAGGTCTATGTGTATTTAAATCAGAGAGCCGATCAGTGTTATTGGTGAGCAATGGTAACCACGGCGACCACACTACAACGCCTCAAGTGCATGAAGCGTCTGGAGGACGACGTTGTTAATGTGGACCAGTCTACATGCTTTTCTGTGCAAGGCTTTGATTATTGATTATTGGTGTAGATGCCTGAAGTGTTGTAAAATACTGGCTGAGTCATTTGTTTTGCTTTTTTTGTTTTATGTGTGTGTACATACAAAAAAGAAAAAAAGCAGTTTGTTTATTGTTTATTTTTAGCTGTGTTTAAATGCAAATGGGAATTGCTGCACCCCTAAGGCAGTAGGAACACAGTGTTAAGTTCCTGGTTGGCTATGGAGTGAGAGACCAACTAGGAATATCGAGTAAATTGTGTATCCTTGCATTTGAAATGTACTATTTTTGATGGAAACTGCAAAATAAAAACAGTTATATATAAAAAAATACAGGCTGAGTCAGAAAGCATTTGCAGTAAAAAAGTTTATGATGCTGTCATAAAATTAATAATGTCTCTATAGTTGCCAACAATCAAGGCTGTAATAATCAGTAAGATGGAAACGACCAGTGACTTGCTGTGGTGACCCCAGAGGATGAGGAAGATGAGGAAAAGAAGAAGACGAACCATACGACATAACAAGTAGAGCTGAAAATGAAGTTGGATATTCTTTTGCTTTCACAATAAATTACTAACAGAATTATTGGTTGTAATGTAATCAAACATTTCTATCTTCCTGGTAAACTGTAAACCTTATTTAGGTGGCTGCATACACTTCCCACACACTTAGACCCACACCAGTATAAGTATTCTGTTGGAGTCCAGCAGAAATTTAAACCGAAATTGAATTTGAATTGAATTTGGGGAATAAAAGCGAAGTGAATGTCATCTGCAGTAATACTTCAGTTTATGCTGAATTTAAAGTGCATACAACATGAGTTCAGCCTCAGCTGTGTTCTTTCTAGTCAGGGATGACAGACACTCAAAATGCAGTTGCAGTATGGCTACAGCTGTGAAGAATCCCAAGGAAGGGGGTGGTGGTATCAAAAATCAGCACCTTTCAGGCATCAGTCAAATTGACTTGATATCATCGAGTATTAAAAAACTCATCGTCATTTGATGCCGGGCTTTGATAACCTGTAGTGAAACAACCGCCGCTGTACTGCTGAACGTGCAGTGAAGTGCTGCAGTCACACAGCTCCACCCCATCTTGTTGTGACAAGGTGGTGCCATCTTCAAATATCCTGTGAGAAATGCTACCAGTGGCTCCAGTATGGTCTATACAGAAAAGAATCAGCGTTGAAATTTTGTCATCACTTATTCTTTCCTGCGCAGTCCTGCAGGTGTGTTTCTTCTGATTGTGGGGGTCAGACAGGAAACCCAGACTGGATTCCCATGTTGGATTCCCAACTGCTCAAAACTCCTCCTCAAAGCTGCTTTTGGTTGCTAGATGATGTCAACATCTTATTTGCATAGTTCGTCATGTGCGTGTAATTGTATTGTATGTTGTAGTATGTTTTGACTTGCCATGTGTTTTTGTTCACGTCACAAAGTTTGGCATAGAAATCAGCCTAACAAGACTGACCGTACACCTCATACATGGTTCAGATCTCTTCTGGTCACATACAAATTCTGCAGGTTAATGTGATGTCGTTGTACAAATCAGAGTCTGCTTGCAGTGCTTTATTTTGAAATTTCGCAGGGTTTTCTCTGCCAACTGAAATTGACATGGTTTACCATCGCCCTAGTGCCAAAAAAGACTTGAGGCTACAGGTCGCTTCTGGTGCGACTGTTTTCATCTACTTGAATGGTGGTGATTCAGAGCATCTGGTGTGGTGCTTGTGTTTCACTTTCGATCTGCATCCTTTAGGACTCGAGCTTAAGAATGATACGTGCTTTCATTGCTAAACTCTATGAAGCAGGAAGTTAGAGCAGTTGGCTTTTATTTTGAAACCTCCACTGATAAGAAATCAGAAAGTTCAGAAGAAGAAAGCGTATTACCTGTGTTTGGGGGATCGGTTGGATCCAAAGTCATCCTTCTTCTAAATCCTCCAGAAAGCAATTGCTTTTCACTCCAACAGAGGTTACCTGACTACTGCTGAATATGATTTGCAAGAGGGCAGAATTCTCATTTCTCTGGGACTTTGTAGGCTTCCTCCAGTTATTCCAGGCAAAGCTGTCAGTGATGATCCAGGAACATAGCCTGTAATTTCTTGTGAGGTTCAGTACGTTGACATTCCCCATTTTGTCCTCACACAGTCCCTTCAGCTGGAATTTCAGATTGTTTTTTTCAAAACCAGAATTGTTTGTATTTTTCCAAAAGCCCAAAATGAAGCGATGATGGGCAGTTTTGATTGGTGCGACCACCAGTTTTGCTCCTGTCCAACGTACTCATCACTGCTTGCTCTCAGGGATCATGATAATTGAGTTTGGCTTGCTGTTTTTCCATGTTGACGCTTCAGAAGTCAAACAGACTGAGAACGGTACAGCTGTAATCTCTTATCAAAGCTTCAGATACGATTAAAAAAAAGACATTTAAGGCCTTACGAACAGTTCAAGGAAAATCTTCACATAAATGCAAGTGTCTTGTTTGAGCCTCTGATGAGAAGCACTCATAAGAAAACTGTAGATAACACAGAAAGTATGAAAAAGCATGTTTTCTCTTTTTACGATATGTAGATTGGAGAAAAAAATCTCTCTACTTGTGTGCAGGTTATTTCAGCATGCACCATGATTTGGTCAGATTAGCAAGGTAAACAGTGAGTTTGCTTTTACTGATTAAACAGTAGAGACCATTTGAAGTTGTTTGCGTGCCTCTTCCCTGTGCCTGGACGTGCTCTCAGGCTGCCTTTCTTCACTCTCTTCTATTAGATGTGCCAGTAGCGATCTGGAGACCTTGAATGGTTTGTGGCTAATGCTGCGTCCTTGATGGTTCTGGTTAGTTGCTGGCCGTCTTGGGATATCTCATAGAAAGTCTAAGATTATCTTGGCAAACTGTAAGATGCTACTTATTATTTCATTTACCCCATCTGGCCCCAAATGAGCAGTGTCTTAAAATTCCTTTACATTTGAAAATGAGCTGATTCAGACAACTTCTGCCACATAAAATGATCTAGGCATTCATTTTGTATTTGTCTTTCATTACTCCTGGAGACAACTCTTTCTTCAACTTAGTTTGGTCAAACTACATAAATATACATTGTAAGTCAAGGCCTGGAGTTTTCCTTACCCGGCTACGTTTCAAAAACTCCCTTACATTTTCAGTTGGCTGAGAGGAGAACAAAATTAGATGTTTTCCAAGTAATCCTCTTGAGGATGAAGTCCAGAAGTTTTTGAGAAAGCAGACAGTTTAAAGTAGGACTTATGCAGTGGTTATGTCTGTATTCCCATGTTACTAACTGTATGCTTCAAAGCAATTTATTTAAAGTTCACATTCTCCCTTCAGGAGTTGCCGAGAGATTCTGCCACATTCATCATCTGCATTGTCTTTCGCTGCCTTTTTGTTTTTTGTGGCTTTCTGCATCCTGCTTTCAATCTTATTGCACCACAGACCCGTTCATCATGGATCTCTTACGTGCTTGTCTATGTCTAGGTGATTGTTTTAAAGAGTAAAGGCCTTGGGAATGATTGACAATGTTGTTGTGCTTTGACGGGCGACTGTGCAGAGAGATAGAAGATTACATCGGGCATTTTGGGCTCCAAAGTAGGCCAGCCTTCTCTGTAACTGATGGATTGGCCTCATTTACATGTGACCCTGCTGCTGCTGCAAACAGGCTGTTCTTATTGCTGCAACCTCTGTTGGAACTTCTGCTTTACTTGCGATGATCAGTTGTAAACAGACCACAGCATACAGAGACTGGAAATAAACGAGTGTTCTGTATCCAAAGAGTAAACAAGAAATAAATAAAAGAGCCGCCATTTTGGCCGTTTCTGAAGTACATCAGCATTGTTGAGGAGCACTGACCTCATCTTGGAGATCTCGTAGAGACAGATGCCAGTTATTTAATGAACAGCGATGCTGATAGCTGGTACAAACTGATTTTCTTTGCATGTGATTAAATACAGCAAATTTGGTATTTTTCTGCTGTCTGTTCAGTTAAATGTTTCTTTGGAATGGATTTAGATGTTATTCAGTTTTCCATATCTTTTGCCGTTTTCGTGTTCAAGTCCAGTCGTTTACTACATTATAAGTTTTGGTATGTGTAACCTTACACGTAATACCAATAACAAGATAATACTGATAATACTAATATTACTCTCTATATAAAAAAAGACTTTTAACATCAGATTCAGTATATGTTGTGGGAAAGTATATGTAGGAATTGGACTGGAACAAAAGAGGGCTTTCAGAAAACCTTACTGGGTTATCTCCAGTAAAATATCAAGTACACTCTTATTTCCATTGGATTCAGGAGCTGAAGTAACAACCAAGTGCTCCAATCAATCAAATGCACGTGATTCAGCAGGTGTTACTACATTTACTGAAGCAAAGGTTTTGACATTTTGTTAGTGTGGAAGGTTCAGGTGGGTGAACGCAGTACCGAGGAGGGAAAACATGGACAGTGACCCTGAGTGCTGTGGAGTATGTCATGTAGGGCAGAACTCACATTCTCTCTGAGATTTGTACACATGTGTACTTCTGCACTATGGCTCCCTCCAGTTATTGCAGGTAACTGGACAGGACGACCACTCTGGTCACCACCTGTGCTGATTGGTTCCTTGTCGAAACGACAGGAACATGGAATTTCCTGGAAATTCTTGTCAAATTCAGCACGTTGACATTTTCCCTGTTTTGTTCTGAAGCTAAAGCCAACTCGGTGGGAGTTCTACATTGTTTCTTTCTAAAAATCAAAAGTTTTTGTATCTTCCAAAAGCCAGAAAATGCAGCAGTAATGATCAGTTTTGACTGATGCCGCCACTTAGACAGTTTTTGCAGTACTCGGGTAGCCGCTGCTGATGTTGCCAGTGAAACGTTCAGGGTTATAGGCCATTCCTTTATAACTCTGAGTCCATCTTTCTGCACTGAAAATGGTAATTCAAATAAATAAAAAAGATTTAAGGCAGTTGGCTGTCTTCCCAGGGGTGGACATCCCAGGAAGTTCATCCCAAGGTTCAACCTGCTGAGAGAAATGGCAAAACATCCAAGAGCTACATCTCAGTTAGTACTATTAGAGTGTATTAGTATGTTAGAGTATATTAATAAGTATTAGCTTTACAGTTAGCATGTTAAATTATATAGTTGGTGACAGAACAATGACATAGAAAGCCTTTTCTTTTTGAAATGACCACGCAAACATTTCAGAAGTTGAAAACACAAGCAAACCTTTTTCAGCTACTTTCTGTGAAATTGCAGTGGTTTTCAATGTGTGAGAAAGCGAGAGTTCCCTCTGCACCCGACCTGCCTCCAGTGCTTCAGGGTTTTGACCAGCAATGGCAATAATCTTTCGTCACCTGCCCATCAGAGCTGCTCACTGTTCCTGTTTCTCCTCTTTTTGATTTAGTGTCAGGCAAAGTGAAGAGGGCTCCACTCCTTTTATTAGGGCTTTTTCTTGCCAATATCCCAGAATGACTCAGTTCTTCATGCTATGGGGTGACTGCTCTTCTGCTACTTGTGGTCAGCTCTGAGATGAAACACAACTCTGCAACTTTGATCTTTATTCTTTTCATTTTTACTGTCTTTCCCTCACTGGTTGAAAGATTTTAAATTGTTTTGCGGTCTCATTTTCAAGCAGAGAACTCGGAAACGGTCCAGAAGCAAAATTACATTGTCAGCATGTCAGTGTTTTAGTACTTTGCACACAGAAAGGACTGCTCTTTGTCAAGTCAGTTCTGCTCAAGGATGAGACCTCAAATTTAATTAAGACTGTTGTTTTGTGGGAATATAAGTTAGTTCAGGAAGGAAGGAATATTTGAAACTTTGCTTGGTAAAGTAGTCTTTCCAAAGTCAGAGCACACTGCAGCCTACCGATATTTGATTTTGCTTTGTGAGAAGGTTCAGTACTTTCATATTTCTTTTTGCATGTCTTGACTCAAACATTTGAGTAAAGAAGCTGAAATGAATACGTCCCCACTATTTCACATGCTATTTGTAGCAGCAAGCAATAATCTGAACTCTGTCACCTCTTTAAAGACCTTTTTTTCCCATCTATTTTTTCTTTGGTTCTTTATTCCTTTAAATATAATCACAGATTCAAAGGTGATGCTTAAATGTGAAATGCCTCAGTTTAAATTGATGCCCACTGAAAGCCATGGTTGTGGACTTTAAACAGCTCTTAAATGAGTTTATTTGAAGCTCAGTGCACTGATCAGCTTGTAAATCTCAGATGTTGGGTGGCGTTGCCAAGATGGAGTCTTGAGGCTGATTTACAGACAAATGTAAAAAAAAAAAAAAAATTGTCAATGGAGCATTTAATTTGATGAAAACAACTATATAAACAAAGAGGGAAATGTGTGTGTGTGTGTATATACATA
>JBAMYA010046825.1:0-10786 GCA_037176975.1 Arrhamphus sclerolepis | reverse complement strand
ACCATCCGAGTGGTTAGCGTGTCATATTTGGTCCTCTTGTTATTCAGTAGGTGAAAGCTTATTTCATTCTTAGTTTGCGAGTGTTCCTTTTCAAGTTTCCTAATCTCTGATTCCAGTGTGTTGATTTTCAGTATGTTTTTTTTTACTGTTTTCATTACTAAAATGTATATTTCCTCTGCAACTGCTTGATTGGTTCATAATTTATATGCTTTGGGATTGAAAAGTAATTACAGAAGAAATGGTACCTGGTTTGGTTGGGAATCCTTTAATGAATGTTGGCCACACTTCTAATTCTAACCTCTGTCACTCTTGGGCTGTTATACTTAAAATTAGTACTCTTGCAAACACAAAGCCAATAAATTCAAATTCAAGTCTTATTCAGGACAAGTTGGATGTCATTTGACACTAAATAAACAAAATATATAAAAAAAATATCAACATATAAGGATAAAATAGGCACATTTTAGAAATTAACACAAATGCACACAATGGTTAGTAACCCCAGTTTTTGACAAAGGAGTATATTTGTAACTGGAAAAGAACTATATCAACATCTGAATTTCTAAGTAAATGCACACAATGATGTAATCATACCTTTTCTCACATCATGTGTTTTAAACTTTAGAGCTATGGATTTGGTGTTAACTGAAAAATGTTATAACAGGCTCACACACATACATGCTGCAGCCACTCAGTGTCTCCAAACCTACAAACTACGAAGGGTTGACAAAATAGTCATGTTTTCATGGTCTAACAGAAATTAAGACAATAGGATTTTCTTTAAAAAAAAAAAAAAAAAAAAAAAAAAAGGAGAGCAGACAAGTCAAAATCCTGTAAGACTTCTAAATCCAGACTGGCAAACTGGTGATGGCTACCCAGCATGACACAGCAATGGCAGACAAACATTCGAGGACAGGAGTGGTGATAATCATAGCCATCCCAAGCAATACCAAAATGAACATGGGAAGTTTGAGAGGTACCAAAGGCTGACAGAAGAGCTTCAGCCCTAGGTACTTATTAAGCTTCTCATGCTTTTTCTTCCCGACTCTAGGTCGTGTTGCCAAAGTTTCCAGGTCCCCGGACAGAAACCCACAATCACACGAGCCGCTTCTCCACACCTTTACTGTTTTTATCATCAATGTGCCTCAAACTATAAATGTGAAATACGTTCACAACTAAAACAGACAAGCAAACTACCAATATTTTAAGCAAAATTAGAAGATGACAAGCAACTCAAACAGATGCTAACTATAAGATGAAGCTATCTAATATGCATAATCACAACGAACATCATGATAGAGACAGAGACGGAACTGAAGAGGATTTTAGTCAGAAGAGGCAAGAAAAGGAAATGACATGATCAGCAAGATCCTGTACATTGAACCAGCTGTTGGCATGAGCCAAGACCAGAGGGCCACTAGTTGATACCATCGTAACCTTGCTGTTGTTAGATTAGTGAGTCATGTATTTTTTGCTTTCCACATCCTGTGCATTTGAATTTCATTGATATTAGACTGTATTACTAATTGTTTTTGTTTTTTTTGCTCGCTGGTTCATAGTTTATTTCGTTACAGAAGCCTGGAGATTAGGCGACAGTATTTTCAACATTGGTAACAGACAATTGTGCCTCTCAACCAGAGAGGGAGCTAAAGAGCACAATCTTATGTGGTTCTGCTGTAAACCCAAGGTCTGTTAGTAGATGGTAATGACATGAACACTATCATGCTGCAATTTTACATTTGCAGCATGAGCATGTGTCAGCATAGAGGGCAAGTAGCAACATCAGAGTAAAAACTGTTATTCCACTTTAGTTATAGTATCTACAATCTATATAGAGTCATTACAGATGAAACAAGATCATTTTAACCTGGCAAGTGAACAGAAATTGTATAACAAATTGACTGTCTGTATTCACCAGATGGACTATGAAATCTTGGATATACTACTGTCAATAGACACAAAATGGAGAGAAAAGTTCATGGTCACTGCTTCCCTAGAAAGGGATCAGACTGACAGCTTTAGTTAAGCCTGGAGTTATTTCTCAAGATAAGCGTGTTCCAGCATGTACAAAACGTTTTAAGTTGTTCTTCATCAGCATCCAGCGATCAGCATCTCACTGTCATCCATGTTGTTCTGTACTTCTTCACTGCAACACCATTTTTCTTGTAATTGTCTTTTATCTGTTGCTCCCACTGACATGTCATTACCCATTCCACCTCAGCCTCAGAGTCAAGTCCATCTGCACAGACCCGTGGAAAGTCTTAACAGACCTTTAAGTGCTTCACATATGGACAAAGAGCGATTCTGCTTGTCTACTGTGTTCACTCTGTCAGATCTGATCTGAACCAGACTACGTGTGGGAAGGACAATTAAGGAGAGACAGAAGTGAGCTGTGCGCAGCCGTGCCAGGCCATAGCATTCTGCATCATTCACCTGTCTAGCCAAATAAACCAAGACGGGGAAATATCCACTCATGATTTCAAAAATGTCTATCCTATTTTTTTTTTTTAACTTTAGATTATGCTGCAAAATGAAGTTGTTGCATCAGTGACATTCACAAGCATCAGTCGCAAAAGTGATGTCGTCTTCATTTACTCCCTGTTACAATTCAGTGCCTTTACATGTTAGGTGTCAAAGGCTTTATTCCATACTTGGTGACTATTGTTTGCCCATTTGAGTGTTCCACTGGTGAAAGTTCTCTAAAAAAAAAGAAAAAAAAAAGAGAAAATTACTCTTTAAAACAAAAAACAACAACAAAACAAGTACACAATTAAAATCTCGCCTTTCCTCAGCACTGGTCCCAACGAGAAAGAGGATCCAGAGACCTTCATATAGATGACAGCCTCAGAGGCCACGTAGAATAAACACACTATTATTCCTCTGTTGTTTGAAAGGATTGTGAAGAGATTGGTCTTGTAATGAAAAGAAAATAGAAGTGATGTTCCCGTGACGGATATGGTAAACTAAATTAAGAGAGGCTGCATTGTCCGCTTGGAGTTCGCACCTCTGGTCTCACAGTTGCCTCCCCTCCTCTTCTCACATGCACGCTTTGTCCTCCAACACTGACTCACCCTTTCCAAAGAACCTGATACAGCTTATCCAGCCTGGAGGCCCATGTGCTCATGTCCTGTTGAGGATTTGTTGATTTCTCTAATCACTCTGCTTGTATTTGTTTGTTTTGTTGAACAAGCAACAAGCACAAGTGCTTAACATTGTCTTGTGGAATAAAGAGATGAGAGTGCTCTTGATTGCATCTTTAAGGACACTAAAATTAATTTGTTCTGTTTACTTAAGTCTCACAGTAAACTGTAGTACAATTGTGTCAATTGTAATTATACTGTACATGGTAGGTCTTTTTTCCCCTTTAATTGCGTATTTATTTTGTTCAACAAATATGTACAGCTAAGTCATACTTGTTTATTTTGGTCAACCTTAGTCATACTTGTTTATTTTGGTCATTAGACATTGTCTTTTGACAGACAATAGGATTTTTGTCAGTGCCACTCCTATCTTAGTACATATCTGTGTGCGTTTTGTCAGTGTAAATATTGCGGAATAGATGCACAGAATGAAAGAGGAATGCTGATGAGAATGAGAACCAAGAGGAGAAGGAGGAAGCACTATATTTATGCTTTTCATGGTCTTCCCTCTTCACTGACAAGAGGAAACAAGCCCCACTGGCTGTTTGAATGGCTTAGTCTTGTTTCACTGACAGAAAAGTCTGCATTCTCTGAACCTCCTCTGTCTCTTCTGTGGCAGATACAGTGTGTTTAAAACCAGAACCACAGCTCTGTTTCCAGCTCTGTTCCTGTCCCCAAGAACCAGATTTAGACCCCCTGACCGGCAAAGACTTACTGACATCAAATGAACAAGCACGATGGAAGATTGAATATATTGTGCAACCGACAACTTTTATTTTTATTTTCTTTTTTGGATAGAGTTACAAACTAAGAGAGACAAGAGGCAGCTCATTTTTTTGATATGATTGGTTAATATCAAGCCGTGGTTTGAACTTAATAAGCATTAAAAATAAAATAAAATGAAAGACACTGAAGCATTGAGCATCAATAAGTTGACCTTTTGGCATTAATTTGAGTATCACCGTCTCTTCTTTCCCACGGAGTCTCATAATAGCAGGAAGGATTAGTCACATCTTGACATAAATCAAAGCTGGTCTGACCAGATGTCACATATGAGCAAGATACCACACGATAAACAAGTATGGAGGCTCGTGCATAAGATTATTAGTCATGTTACTGCAAGGCTACAAAAAATAATGGACAAACATACAGATAAAAAAAAAAGAGAATAATTTATCTATGATCTTTGTCCACCTTTTTTTGAGAATTATGATATTTTTGTCATCCTTTTTGTTAATTCTTTTGTTGTTTGTGAGTCCAGTACTCGTCCTTCTTTGCGTAGCTTTGCTCACTCGTTTTTAGATTTCCTTGAGAATGTTGCTTAATTATTTCCTTGAGCTTCGGCTTCAGAAGGATACAGCTGCCTTTTCAAGGCTCTGCTGTGTTATTCATTTAAAACTGTATGTTTAACATATTTTGCCTGGACTTAAAATTAATTTAATGGCTGGAGATGGGAAAGTAGCCAAGCTCAATTTTCTGTGACCTGCTTTTCTCTATCTAATGCAACTTGAGGCCGCTTTACAATGAATGCATGGTCACACCAGCAGCAATAACACTTGATCTGCCGCTTTAACTACATAATGACATGTTGCTCCTCAGATGTCAGTTACATACCGTCTCCATCTCTAGATTTTCTTGCACCTCTCCCCACACACTCTCCTAGCAATAAATACTTGTTTGGGGTAGCGGGATGGTCTGGGGGTAATCTCTCTCACCTCACAGCAACAAGGTTTCCAGTTTAAATTTCGGCTCAGGGCTGTCTTTGTGGAGTTTGCATGTTCTCTTTGTGCTAGTTTTCTCTGTGTTCTTTAGCTTCCTCACGCTAAATAAAAATGTAAACTTTATATCTTAAATTTTTCATTACAGTGAAAGTGCGTGGCTGGCTGTCTCATTTGTCTCTCTGTGGCCTTGTGATTGACTATTGATTGACTTTGTCCCGCACCTGTTGACCATTGAGACGGGCCTAACCCTGATCATGTTGAAGCAGGTACAGAAAATGGAAAGATGGATAAATGTAACCTGTGTTTCTGGCTCAGATCGTGGTAGAAGGAACATTATAATGGCAAGTTTAATTTAGAGAGTTTTAAATATGTTTAATGAAAGTTTGTTCCTTTTTTTTTTTTGGAACATGGAAATGTACTCGCACATAACATTCTAGTCAAGATACTGAGTTAAGCAAATGTTTAGATATGACAGACAAATAAAACTAAAGATATTCATTCTATACATATAATAATAAAATATAATGCACACCACCTTGTTTAAATCACAAACACCACCCAAAAGCCCTCCCTTCGCCACGCACACATGTGGTGACTGGCTGTGGAGCTCTCGATGATTAAACTCGGCCCTCATCACTGCGCTCTGCTCGTTGTGATCCTGGTGCTCTTCTTATAGGGATGTCGTGTGCATGCCAATGTGTGTTTCTCTGAGGTGGAGTCGGACTTTGCTGCTTACTCTGTATAAATCCACATGCTGTGACAGATGCCTGGTGCACAATGTCAAAGGCCTGCCTTTCCCTAAAAGCTCTTCAGGCTCAATCTAGAGTCTGACCCGAGATCATCAGCAGAGCACCTGCAACGTCAGCCCTTCATCAACATCACAACGCCCACTCACTCACGGGCTCCAGACATGACGGACACAGGGAGAGACAGAATTGTACACAGTGCTCCAACAGCACTAAGGCAGCAAGAGATGGGCGGGAATGACAAACATATAACTTCATGTTGTTCCCATCACTTAAAATAGCAATCAAAGCTGATCTAATTAAGCCAGTCTGTATAATTGAGGTCTGTAGGGAAACACTGACAGGGTCCAGACACTCTCTTTCTGTGCGTACCAGAAGCACAGGGCTTTTTGGAATACCGAGTAGTCATGACAGAGACTTTAGTCGAGGATGTAAACCAGACGTCAGCCCGCCTGTGTGTTCTGATGCTGCAAGAATGCTTATCAGAAACAATATTGCATATACGAGAGCCTGGCACCCTCACTTAAAACAGTCATGCATTTTGTCATTGTCCAGCTCTGCACTTGTTTGTTTAATCACTGACTTGGCACAGGAGGTTTGTGTACTACATTACATATTTAGGCACTGTATTTCCAAATTCTGTCACGCGGGCATTTTGTGCAGAGGTCCCGCACAGCTCACCGTCTTTTCATACGTCACATCTTGGCAAGCCAGTGATTTGCTTTTTAACATCAGTTCATTGAAGCTTTGTTGTTTGTTTTTTTCTCAGTCTCAATGTTATCAATCTATCCATATGAGTAATAAAACAGTTGGAGTGACCTAAATTTCTTCTCTTGCAACACAAACTTCCATTTACCCAACATTCAAGGAGGTCAGACATTTTTGTGGCCGTTCACAGCTGGTTGTTGATACCATCTTCACGGTCAGGCTGCATCCAAGTATGTTTCCAGTTTGACTTGCTTGGATGAAACATCACTTTTGTTATGGTTTTTCAGAGGGGATAGATTTCACCCGAGGTAACAGTGGAAGTCCAAGACTCTTCCTTAACTTTTCAAATACACAGACCCACACTGGAGGTTCTTTGGCGCAGAGCTGAGGGTTGGACTTTTCATCTGAGTTTACACAAAGTAAACAACTTTCAGCAAAACGCATTGAATTTCAGCATTTAAAAAAGAAGACTTTTTTTTTTTAAGTCAGTGCATTTATTTCAGATAGGATCATCTCTTGTCATTTGTTAAGGATCACACAAAATCTAGGATAAACTTGATCTTGACCAGTCTGGCCTGTGGCTGCATCTTTTTTTTTCTTTTTTTTTTTAAAATTAATTTATTTTATTTAGTTTTATTTTATTTTTACTATTAAGTATTAAATGAACCTTTGAATTTAACATTTCACTGTAAATGTATTAATGCTGAAATGCCTGATCTATATTACTCCTTTGAAAGTTGCAAACTATGATAAATTATTTAGTGTGACATGTGTAATTGAAGTGTGGCACATTTATGTAATAAAAAGGGATTCGATATAGAATCATAAATCATGAAATTTAGATTTTAGAAAAAAAAGAGAATACAAATAATTACCTTGATTCCCTTCTGTGTAAAAATAATTTAATTTTGAAGGGTCTGATATTTGTACTTATCACGCGTTTGGAACTGGACAGCTGCCCAAATCATGTCCATGACTGACAGATGTTATTCCAAATGTAGCTTCTGAGTTTAGCCTGTGTTAGTGTTTCATCGCCGAACGGGCTCCCCATGATGCCCTCTGGGCCAGGCTCTGTAGGACAGAGGTGTCGGGCCTGCTCTGGTTTCACAGCAGCAGATAAGATCAGTGTGTGTTGGATTCCTGTCACTGTGCAGACCAAGTTAATGCTGAGATTTGCCAACACTAGTCACGCGATACAGAACAGAAAGTCAGAAGTCATATTTTAATTTTCCTCCACGTACTCGGTTACCTTACTGTTGACGGAAGCTACGCATCCTAAAACACCAACTTAAACATGCCTGGACCCTTCTGTGTGTTTAAATATTATTTCAAGGAATAACAAGAGTTTTGCAACATTATTGAAAGCATTTTATACTATTTATTCATTCGTTTGTTTGTTTTTAAGATGAGAGGTTATGTATTTTATTTTTATAATGTAAAAGCAGGAAAAAACAGCTTAAAAATGACTCATTTTCAGAGGAAAGAAGGGTTTTGAAATATTCCCATTAAAGATGATTTAATTTGATTTAAGAGAATCATGCACCTTCACTAATGTTTAATATAAAACTACATGTATATCTTCCAGAATAACTAAACAGAAAATAATGTTAGCCCACCCATCAATTAAGTCTTATTTTTTTACTCATTTCTCCGGGGAATTCCCTTACATTAAACTTGAAAACTAGCACAAAGACTTTCCTTTAACTTGTTTTTCCACCTTATTAATGCCACAAATACAATCTTATACGAACTGTGATGCTCAGAAACATCTAATTTCAGCCAGCTGCTTTATCAACCTCTGAAATAATATTGTGGTGTCAGTTCAGTGACTTCTAAGTGGCTTTGTGATGCATATGAAGGCTTGAAAAGAGAGTTAAAAGGAAAGAGAAAACAGGGAGTAAGGGAACAACAACTACTATGGGGGGGATACTTCTGTCTTTCAGAACAAAACTTCTAAGAAAAATAAATGCCTTTGTCTTCCCTTTTACATTTTGATTTTAATTTTAAAATAATGTCCCTCATTTATCTGTTTATATTTATCATAAAATACCATAATAATGTGTGCCCTGACGGTAAAATTGTAAAAGTACGGCTGGTATGCAACTCATGACAAAGAATATGGAATCTGTGCTCTTGAAGAATGTTCATTCAGCTGTTTAATTTTCTTGGAAACTAAAAAGAACAAATCACTGCTATGACACATTTCTTTTTATTGAATAGCTAAACATTATAGTTTTATAGAACACCTGAAAAAATAAACAATAACTTACACATTAAGAAGAAGTTCCTTCAGAGCTCTAAATATGCAAATGAGTCTGCAGACTATAGAGGGTTTGCAAACTTAAATAGCTGCTTATTGACGAGAAACATGGTCCAAACAACAAAGCCGTTAGTTCAAATTGTGGAGACGATTATAAAACTTCCTTGAGAGGGTTTTTCGTGGCCGAGTATGGCAAAAGATGTTGGCTGTTTTCATTCAAGTACAAATAAAACCGGGAAGTTGAGGGAATCAATTATACAAGTAGACAAAGGAAGAAGTCAAAGTGTCAGGACAGAAAATACGTCTTGAAAATAGAAATTACACAATAATAGAATTTTAAAAAACCTAAGAAATGGGGATTTGATACAGAGGCCATTATGAACATCTAATAAGTAAAACAACAACAACGAAAAAAAAGAAATATGACTGAGCTAAAGTAGGCATGGAGTATGGATGACCAAATAAAAACTATATTATTTAATTTTTGTTGTATAGAGCTATATAAGACAAGTAAATAATGATGGAACTTTTTTTTGTAGGTTATAATTAAAAAGTTCCCTTGAATGCCTTTTTTTTTAAATAAAGATAACCTGAAGACAGGAAGTTCATTTCCACAGTCAGTGATGCAGTGACCATATAAACTTGTACCATTCATTTTACCACAGAGCAATAGGAGTTAAAACTTTTCTTAATGGAGGCCACAATAACACCAGAACATGCAGCCGACAGTCAGGCTGATTAGAAAATACAACTGATGGTGGAAACTGAAGAAAGGAAAAGGTCCTTAACAAGACTGCGCACTAAAGTTCAATCTTTTAACTGCTGTACAAGAAATTTGGAGGTTGATAGATGGAGAATACTGTTTTCCACAGCCACCGTAAGCCTACATTTTATTTTATTTGATGTATTTTAATTTTATTTTATTTTATTTGGTGGTTTAAAAAAAGATATACACATACATGTTGATGATGTACATTTTATTATGTTAGAACGATCCATCTGTTGTGCTACTTCACAGTAATTTACATGACCTGATGCCTGAGCCTGAATGTAACAGTCCCTTTGTGTGTGGCTTTCATACTGCTGCTCTTGGGAACTCAAGAAGGGATTCAAAAGTGTATCTTTTTGCTACAGATTATAACGCATCATTTTCATTTACATGAAAGTCTGCATCATTTTCATACGAGATGGATTTTATGTTAGTTTTCTGGATTCTGCAAATTTAAGGAAATGTTTGTTGTCTCGTTTTCACAGATGTGAAGTGGTTATTACACAGCTGTAGATGTAGAGATGTTTGCGTTTGAGACATATTGTGGAGAACTCAGATTATGGGGTACACAGAACAAATCAACACAACTTAAAGAGGTTGTCAACATATTGAATGCTTGCAGTACATATGGGTGGATGTCTGCCTTGATAGATCCTTGTTGTCTTTACAAGAAGGATCCCACTGCTCCTCTCCAGCTGCTATGTCACTTTTGCAATGATTGCTCTGAGTTATTCACACAAAACAGACAACATGTGGAGCCGCAGCTTTGCAGAGCAAATCATTTGGCAATGAGATTCTTTGCAGCTCAGTGGTATTTCTTTGAGAATACCTGCATTGACAAAAATTGCAGACTCGCTCCTTTAAATGGACTGGAGGGCATTTGGTTTTCATCACAGATTTCGTAAACAACTGCACGGTAAACAAGTCCATCTAAAGAGCATACTTCAAATTCAAACTTAGCTGAATCACAATTGCATGATAAGTTAATAACATCTTTGGGTTTAATAATGATAATTATGGAAGTTAAGTGAAGATTCCTACTGTCTGTCTCATGCAGATGTGCATCATGAATTATTAATGTTGCACAAGAGAGACTGTTTCTGTCATTCTCTCTCAGACATCCATGAGCCTAAGATTAGCCTACCTCTGTTTGTTGGGATCTACGATATCATAAAACAGAACAAACCAAAGTAAACACTTTTAAGGCTCGGGAATGTAGTATGGTTGAGATAAATCAGTGAGAAAATCATACAGAAGACGTGATGATATTTTATTTGAAAGGGAGAGTAAAAACAGAGCCTGGAAAAGTCAGAAGGGTTGCAGATTAATTTATGTACTTGTCTGGACAGATCTAGAAACGGTGTGGGGCTAAAGTGTTTGTGGGACTCTGGTGGTTTTACAGCCAATAAATCGTCTGCACATATTTAATTCAGTCAGATGTG
>JBAMYA010046824.1:0-10786 GCA_037176975.1 Arrhamphus sclerolepis | reverse complement strand
GAGGTGATGAGTGCAGAGATGGATTAAGCTAAACCTTATCCAGGGATCTACTCACAATATTTTCAGTTTTTCAGAGAACAGGACAAGAACGTAGTGGTCAAGTACAATTTGTATGATGTGGAACTCTCTCAAAAGACAGCAATAGTAGCGTAAATAAACATTTGCATCACTACCGTGCTTCCAATAAACTGACTGAGAGAGCTGCTGGATCAGAGAAGAGAAAGAATTCCAGTGACGCGAGTCCAGGCAAGGAAAAGCAAAAAAA
This sequence comes from Arrhamphus sclerolepis, assembly GCA_037176975.1. Lineage (NCBI taxonomy): Eukaryota > Metazoa > Chordata > Actinopteri > Beloniformes > Hemiramphidae > Arrhamphus > Arrhamphus sclerolepis. The sequence continues at coordinate 10,521 of JBAMYA010046824.1, read as the reverse complement.
TAAAGTTTTTCTCGGTCTGTCGTGTTGCTCCAACTCCAAGAATTGATAAGCTGATATGCTGCCGCCATCAACAGTTGAGTCATCATCTTTCAAAACGCTTGTCAGCAAAATCCTTGTCGAGACCAGAGATGACTGAGGAGCTGATATCGCTCTAGACGTTATGATATTTATTAGTTTATTTTCTTAAATACTGAAAAATGTTGCTAGCCTCACAGAGCCACTGGCTTTTTTTGTTTGGTGGCTTTCATTTTAGGCATTGTTTTGCAAATGAAGGATGCCTCTGTCTAGTCAGTATTTTATTCATTAAAACATTTTTATTTATTTTTTTTAGTATTTAACAGCAGTTATAGCCAATATGTTATTTATTTTCATGTTGGTCTGAAATGACTGCAGCATAATGTTTTTAATATTGATAAAAATAAGCTACGTCTGCACAATGTATACCAGCTTTGTGCTGTAAACCTTAATTAAATAGAGTAAATAAGAGTAGAATAGTAATGAAAATATAGTGTAACACATTACAGTTCAAAGACAATAATATTGTAATCTAAATAAAAATTTGAAATGACGATAACTAGTAGCCTAACATGAAATATATTACATTTTGGAAGTAACTTGCCCAATACTGGAAAATAAGTGCTACTAAATGTTTTTGTGTTAGCTGATCAGGATGAGAATTCATTTTAGTAGGTTTCCTTTTATGCATTTCTCATTTCAGTCTTTGCACAATAACTTTATTGTATTAAGTCTTTGAAATTTCTCGACATGCTGGATGACCCACTTTCTCTTAAGTATTAGTTTGTCGACACGTCCTGACATTTTCATTTAAAAATCCATGGTTTAACAAAGCAATTGCAAAGTTTTCCAAGCCAATAAAAAAAGAATGTTGAACAAGTTGATAGGCCAACCAAGACCTGGATAGTAGATGTGTATAAACTTCTACTTTTTAAGACAGTCAACTAAAATCTAGACAGTGGAAGTGTGGAAATGTCTAATTTCTCTGTTGCTTTTTAATGCAGACATGGACGGCTTTGTGTCTTATTCAAAATTGTAGTATACAACCTTTATTAATTTGAGTATATAATTGAGGTTTCCCCAGCTCAATAGAACAACAGAATTCCACAGTTACTGTATATTCAAAAGTGGTGGAACTTCTTTGCACAAATGTTATGCTGATATTACAGTATAATGGAGAATAAGGGACTGTTGTACCCCAAAAATAGACTTATTTAGCTTATGTACTAATCAAGTTGATGTTTAGGAAAACTCAGTCTTTGTGAATAGATAGACAAGATAGACAGACATAGACAGATAGACATTTGTACTTTTGGCTCATGCTCTGCCGTGACAACACAGTCTGTCTGTATGAAAACTGCGAGAAAGAATTTCCCCAAAGGGATTACAAATAAACTAACTAACTAACTAACTAGAACCAGTCCAGTGCTACAATGCAGTTGATCTGGAATACTGTAAAATCACATGATTCAGACATTGAGCCAAGAAACACTAAAAATTGATATTGGACCAGTGGAAGTCTACCTTGGGGTTGCAAGTCAAGATTCAATATATTCGGTTCAAACAACTGATTTATTTATTTTGGTGTGTAGTAATTAAGGAGGAAGATAGTACCTGCATTTGTGGTTCCCAAAACCAAAAATCAGGGAGAAAAATCTACAAACAGAAAACCTTGAGTGCCAGGCGCAGGCAAAAACAGTTTAGGGGGTCACCCTTGGCGATGGGTGCATGACCGGCCAGCTCCCAGACAAGTCAAGGGAACAGGAACAGGAATAGGAGCCAGGTATGGGAGGTGGCAAGCCGGGAACTGGAATGGGAGCCACCAACCTGGGAACAGGAACTTGAAAAGAAACCAAAACAGGATGGGGTGCATTGTCGATCACCTCCAGAACAAGTTGGGATGGCAGCCGGGACGCTGGGGATGGAAGTGGTGCAGACAGCTGGGAGTGTGGCACTGGCAGGGGCTGGGATGTGTCGGAGACATCAAAGTTCCTTTCATTCTAGAACGAAGAGGCAAAATATCGGTCAGCTACATGGGGAGTAAACAGGATGGCAAACAGTACGGACCAACAAATACACAGTGAAAGACAAGATCTTATATAGAGACAGGCTGACGAGCAGGGGTGAAAGTAAGCTGATACGATCCAGTACAGCGTACCACTAAAAGATTCAGTTGCAATATGCAGAACCAGGAAGATGGGAAAGCGGTTGCCTGCTATAAAGCCCTCATTCAGAACCAGTCAGTGCTGCACTCTGCATCAGAAAATAGATCCACAAGCAATATGTCTGTTTAAAAATTCCTTTTAACTCATTCTGAATTGTTTCTGAACTGTCCATGCTGTGTTTTAGTTCATGCTGGACAGAGCCTTGGCCGGGCATCTCTCTCTCTTCTGCTTCTCTCCCACTCCTCCTGGAGAGACTACGGTAGTCTCCTCTGCACCTAGCTGTTGATACGTGTGCCACACATTTGATGTCTTTACGTTTGTTGCAAAATGTCTCAATTAAAATCAGTAGGAGAGTGAGCAGTTGTGTTTCATGGTATTTATGATACAGAAACTGCTTATGAGCTAACGACTGGAGATTTCAGTCAACAGCACGTGAGCCCGCATGCGCGCCTACTTCTGAAACTTGTTGCCAGTTGCCTTGGGGATCAGTGCCTTTGATTTAATGCACAAACTTTATTTGTTTGAGTTTTGACTTTGCTATTTTATAATGCATGAAGTGAGAGAGAGATGTACTACCTACTCCAATATGTATATGTATAGATTTTTATTTTTTGTTGTTTTTTTCATACTTTTCTTACTTTATTATTATACCTTATTCAGAAATTTGTAATGGCATGGGCAATATTGTTAATGTTCATTCATGCCAATAAAGCATATTGAAATTGAAATTGATGAAGGTTTTGGTAATAGTACTGGCGCAAGAATTTAAAACTGCTTTCACCCCTGTTGATGAGAGAAAGGTGAAACCAATCAGAAGAGATGAGAGCAGAGAAGTCAAACAGAACATAAGGCAAAGACAGAACTTCAAAGCAAAACAAGTTAATAAAAGGAAAAAGACAGAAACAAGAACACCAACACTAAAACCAACGAGTGTACCAGCTTTTTAACTAAAAAGACCAAAAAAGAAGACAGAAGGAGTGCCGCACACAAAGACTTGGCCTCAGAAATCCAATGACCTTAACCTAGTTTGGATTGGTTTGTGATACGTCTGATCACAGGCTGAAATGAAGCCAATATCTAAGTGTTTTTGTCTCAAATGATTAACTAAGTTTCATCTTCATCCTCTTGTAGGATTTTGTTTGAAATTGATTTGCTCACCATTTTCCAGCATAATCAGTCAGGCTGTTTGATGCTTAAAAAGTGCATTCGTTCTGAAAGTTAACTCTCATGACATAATCATCTTAAATAAGACACCACATCATCTTCAGTGTTGCCTTTCTACTTTGATGAGCTCTCATTCTTTTCATCATTATTATGCAGTTCATTATACTATTTACTGCCACTCACTGCACCTGTGGCGGATGTGTTGCTGTGAAGTTCTCAATTCATGTCTCTTTTCCTTCTTCCTCTTATTATTCTATGCATTTTTTTTTCCCATTCTCATTGGTATGTCCTTAGTTTTAGTGATCTAAATCAGTGCTGAATAAGTCCCCTACAGAGCCCTCCATGGAGTATAATTATGTACCAGAGTTGATGATCCTGTGCTTAAAGTGACATCAGACAAGATTTGAGAAGCTAATTATTAATTATTTCAATAATGGAGTCCACATCTCAGCATAGGCAGGTAGAGTGTATTATTAACATCAAGCTTGTTGAAATCTCAGTCAGGCTTTAAGGTAGTCAAGTAATTAAAATGCTTCAAAACAGTCTCATTGAACCTTTGTTAACCTAACGTCTCTGCTCTTGTATGTGTCCACTTTCTGTACTTTTATGTGTTTATTGGGTTCGTGGACATATCCTGACTAACCCCAAAAGAAGTGTGTGTTTATGTAGTCTGGGGTAAACCTCTTTGCTTCTGAGACCTCACTCCCTGTTCAGAAAACATAAATTAATCATCAAGGATACTAGCCAGTGTAAAGGTGGTGGGAGGGGGCTTTTCTCAGTTGCTATAATTGGTGGACAGCAGTGTGTGCTGGTGTTGTTCCAAATAAACCCAGAGGTGAGAGTAATGGGTTTGTAAATACATAGCATTAATCTTTCATATCTATACACAGGGGTTTATGTGTGGCTGCTCTTTGAGTGTATAATTCCCAATTTTGTTGTGTATGTGGAGCAATATAGTATATGAGATATCTGTGTTTTGGATCATTATTCCCAAAAAACAAACAAATAAACATGTAATGTCTTTGGAAAATAAGCCAGGTTTCAGGAGAGATAAATAACTCATAACTTGGGAGTCCAACTTATCTTTCTTGTGTGTTTATTCAGGCAGAGAAGGGGGTGCTATAAGATGATCAAGGTTCAATTCTGAGAAATAGAATAAAGAAAGGATAAAGACAGCATTGTTTAAACTGCGTGAACATGACTACATCTTGTGATGTGGTTTCCATGGTTTTGAACAGCAAAGGATGTAAAACAAGACAAAGCAGGAGCCAAGCAGCAGAAACGATGTCATAGTAAGAAGCAAGCCGTGGCATTCCTTTCATTCGCCACTGTAACTCGTTATTATAACACTCTTTATATGAACAAATTATATGTTTTGTACTAAAGTGCACAATAACACATCATGTATAGTTACACTTAACATGCTTTCTTTGAACCATATCATGCAGTAGCTCACACAAATGCTAACATACATACTCCATCTGATTGGTCAGCTTTATTACTTAATATAAATTTATCTGATGGGGTACAAAACAAATACCCAAAAAACTCACTTGAAATGAAAATGGAAGAGTATGACATAACCAAACTTATCCATAGAGAGCATTAAAATAAGTTGACAGTTTTGATATATATCAGCAAGTTGTGAAGCTCCCCAAAGTTTCAACCAGTCTGCACTCCCATACATATTAGAATTTCAATATAAGTTGGTCTCTGAAGTCTGCAGTGGCAAGAAAAAGCTCCCCATCTAAATTCCTAGTATCTGAAGGAAAACTTGGGCAGAATCCAGATCATAAGGGGGAACCATTCTCCCTGGAGGCAGCTGGGAAATGAGGTGCAGCATATTGGTATATAACGACCATATTAACAAAAAGATGTGTTGTAAAAGTGTGGATAAGATGGAATGAGCAAGCGTTCAATGGCGTAATTATTGAACAGCTTAGTAGGTACGCAGTGAATGATAAATGTGTGTAGATTGCCACTTCTTTGCATTCAGCCTCTCTAGCTATGGATGCAGTTTGTTTTCCTGGCTCATGCACAGGCTGTGTGCTTGCAGTTCAAACAGCACATGTTTCAGGCAACATCCAGTTGAGGCAATCACTTGCAGACATGGTCTGATGACAAAATGTACAGCACATTTATCCAGCAGCAGGTTTGGCAGCTCTTTACAGAGCGAGTGTTTTCAGCTTCTTCCGGTGAACTATTTTGTTAAAGAATGACAGCTATGAAGTCAAAACCAGAATACTACTATATTCTCAATGGCACAGCTGCCTGCCTCGTCTGGCTGAAGTAGGCAGCAGTACAGACAGGTTCATGACATGGAATAATGTTGGCAATAATACTCGACAGTGCCATGGTTAGTTTTTTTATGTTCATCTTCAAATGGAGCAGAAGAAAAGTGGATGAGGGGCAGCATATTTTTTGAGCTTTCCCAATGAGGAAATTGAGGGTTAACCTAATTTGCCGAGCATGAAGACCGCCTCCAAGCAAACACAAACTTGCAAAAGGGCAAACTTAAATCTGAAAGGCAAAGAAAGGAAAATCTTATCAGAAAGGAAATCTTACCAGAAAACAGCAACACATGTACTACAAATTAAGGAAATGACTGTTAACAGCTTTAAGATCAAAGCTAAGATCAAAATATCAAAAGAAAAACAAAAGAAAAATCACTCAATAATAGTTGAATAACAAACACACATTTGTACCCTGATACTGTCTAATGCTTGGTGTGATTTGACCGTTGACTTCTTGAACCAGTCTGCTGGAAGTTCTTGTAGCTGATATTCTGCCATTACAATTCAAGTCCTCTCTGATATGCCAGATTTCAGTTCTCAAAATGGAATTGATGATTTATGGGTTTAGTTTTTGTTGCCTATGAAGAAATGAAGTACTTCAAAGTTCAAGTGTTGGAGAAAGCTATCTCAGAAAGACTGTTGCTCATCTACTTTTCGTCTTTCAATCTCAATCCCTTTTTACCCTTTGGAAGTTTTTTCAGAATATTTTTCATACCCTCAAACAGGTTTATTGGCCTTGTCTATTTAAAACTGACAAAGCGGAGCTAGAAATGTTGCAGTCCATTGATTGCTTGACAAAGGATCGTTATTTTCATTCAAATAATTTAATTAATCATAACAGTTCCAGTAACTGCATACCTTGTATTTTTCCTGTTTTATTACATGTTGTTCCTCAGTTATATTGAATGTTTTACTATTATTTTATCTTTATAGAATATTTATTTTTAAAGAAATTCTAAATTATGTACTTACAAATCAGTAATTTTGACTGTATTTTAAGTCAAAAGCAACTGCAGTCTTGATACATTTGATATCTGAATTTACAGGATCTACTGGGCAGGCACAGAGACGGCTACGCAGTGGTGTGGCTACATGAGTGGTGCAGTACAAGCTGGTCAGCGAGCAGCTCTGGAAGTCCTGGCTGATGTCTACCACATGGATCTGACAATGGAGGAGCAGGAAGCACTTCAGCTAAATGAGACTGTCAAGAGTCCCACAAATCAGCAGCCATCATTCAAACCCACTTACTTTTTCACAAGAAAATCTGTGGTTATAGCAGCACTTATGACCAGTGCTTTACTGCTTCTAGCTCAGCGCCAAAATGCATTGATAAAGATGAAATCTTCCTTGACAAATGCTGCTGGATTATGGGCAGGTTTATGGACTTCATTTTGGGTTTGACCCGCCAATTTGATTAGGGTGTTGTACCCCAAAATAAGTTAAAATGAGCCAAATGAAGTATTAATGCTACTGTAGATTGTGTGAAAAAGAAAAACCCAGTATCTGAGTTATTAGACATAAAACTTTAGAATTTCTCTCCTGCTTAAATCCATTGTGCTGTCTTAATCCTGAAGTCATTTAACATCACCTGCAGCTTGCTGTGGCCACCACACTTGAAATGGAATTAAAATCCCCTAAAATTGAGAGAGTTTTAAGTCTTACTATCAGTCTTGCTTAGAATCATATAGCCATAAAGACATGGATAAATGTAAAGATATACCACAATAGCTGATTCCAAGTCCAGCAGAATCCAGAAAGTCAAATTGCAAAAAGCCTAAGAAGATACTATCTGCTTTTTTGCTTTTTGTTTTCTTTAACAACAGAGGAGATATCAGTGGAGTGGCCAGGAGTGGTCAGTATGACTGATTGTGCAACCTCAACAGCTGTGCCTACACACTCGCGCTCTCAGTCATACAGTTAGACAGGGGAAGACAGAGATGAGACTCATAACAGCATCTTTAACCAGCTTGTCGACGTATTATTTCTTATTATCTCCTGTGGAAGCGACCCAGGACTTCGTCTGGTGGACATTAAAGAATGAACCTTTAAGCCTCATTCCTAGCCCAGTAACTTCATACCCAATAATGTAGATGTATTATATTTAAAACATGAATATTTGAGACCTCTGCATCTACATTATCAAAAAAATTGCAAAGAAAATTTGGTTATACAATAAATGGATTAAAAATAAATTCCTTATGTATCAAAAATGCAAAATTATGTAGAAATTTTAAAAAAAAAAGCTCAATTCCAAAATGCATTGATAAAGATGAAAATCATGTTTTAAGCGTTCTTTTGCATCTGACTGAATATAATTAAGAAAATGCAAACAGGACCAGTGTTCACTGAAATCCTTCATAGATTTTATTGGCAATTTATTACAGAAATCACAAACCAGCACTTTGCCCTTTTAACTATTAATATTTATCCATGAAAAGCAACTCCTGCTTGTAAGCTCAGGGCTTCCATGTGATCATGTTCTGTTTAAACCATTTCACAGTGAGAAAACGGGGCTTTCATGTGAGGTGGATGCCTTGCACTGCCTCCCAGATGGAGACAAAACCTGCCTGGAAGGCTTGGAGCAGAGCCACGAGCACGTTTGTTGCAAAAGCCACCACCAGACATCTGAGTGAGTGCAAGGTGGATGAACCAGTCACACAATGATAATGTCCCAGAGTAAGCAATTTAACCGATATCACTTGATTGCTTATTTGATTGATAGGATTTCTGGTTGTCTTTTCTGGAGTGTACCTCAAAAGCTCACTAATCACTGTATGCTCGCCTGCCTCTCCATTGGCGCCATGGCTTGCTGTTCATCTTTGTTTATCACTAGCTTGTAGTGAATCCCCTGGTTTTATTTTAGCCAATCCAGACTCGGTCATGGCCAACAAGCTAGCATCTCTAGACATTTGTGAGTTTTAGAACTTAATTTGGTGGCTAATTTGATGACTTTGCCTAATGTTCACATGCTGATGTCTCTGAACAAGCCAAATGTAATCAACAAAAGAGGCAAGATGTCTTTGACCTTAATAATCCACTTCACTCTTCCTCTTAGTAAACTGTTCCAGAGACTTTCCAGTCTTGCTCAGAGTTTCCTTTCCTGCATCTTTCCACACTTAAAGCATGCATGTGGCTAATGTACCATCTGGGAGACTGGCAACTTGCCTTGTCAGTTGCTATTTTTTTTATATCATTCAGCGCAATCCACTACAGATTTAGTCACGAATACATCAGAGTGAAATAGTGAGAATTTAATAGAAAAAGTCAGCCAAATTACTGTGTTCATGAATTGTGACAGCAGCATGAACCTCGCTTAATACTCTGAGGACCAGATTCAGTATGCACCATATGCAGCAGAAATGCTGGAAGCGATAAAAACAAAACAAAACAAAAAAAAACATGTTTAAAAAACCCAAAAGCATTTTCTGAGAAGTACAGTACACCGGTTGAATTTATTAATTCTGATGACTGCTTAAAACATTACTTTGTAGGCTTTCCACTCCTGCTATTTTCATTAAATCAGAAATAAATACAAAATGTAATTGTCTTTGACCCTTGACATAAAAATATAGAAAAAGGTGCATAACTCAAAACTAATCTGTAAGAAAGATTGTTTTGTTGATACTTTGTTGGTCCCTGGATAAAATGCAATAATCTTTTCTTTTTTTTTTTTTCATACCATGACAGTTTAAAATACTGAGATAATTTAATGTTAAAAACAACAAAAACAATGTTAGGCATCTTCTGCAATCAAACTATTTTGTGAAGAGGACCTTGTGACATTGTGATTTTTTTTTCAATGTCCAGTAAAAGATTTACAGTAAAAATGAAGTAATTCTGCTGTAGTTATGTGGCCTGTAAACATCTGCGTGTTTGTGCTTTAAATTGTCATACTTTTGCAGTGCAATCAGTGTTTGTGACTGTCCTTTCACACAAATAAACCAGAATGGATGTCCTTACCATCGTGGCATGTTATTCTGACTAATGTGTAAGCATGTTCATAAGTATTATTTTATAACCCTGAGACCCTGGATGTTGTATGGTGGAAAAGGAAATATTGCATCTATGCCAGGGTAATAATGACTGAGGCAGCTTGATTGTTTGCTGAGCTCATTTTATTTGGCCTTGTGAAGTCACAATTAAAGGCCTTCTGATGTGAATTAGATACAGTATTAGATTTTTTTGTGCTGCTTGTGTACATGTCACACAAAGGGCATCTGAAAGTGAAGGCATCGTTGATCCTGATCCCACACTCCTGAACACACACTTTTAAACCGGTAATGCTATGACACCCTGATACTGGACGGAACTCAGATTAGGAACAGGAGCCATGGCTTGTTGCTGGTATACTCCAGCGCAATTCAAAGCCTGAAACCACGTGCTTGTCAGGGGGTTTTGTCATTTTACTGTGTATGATTTGTGACCAAATATTGGACCATTGCTGTTCTGATCCTTTCATTTCCTCATTGGCTTCTCTCTTTACTCAGTGATATAGTCTGTTCCCTAAACTAGCCAGTTCATGACACATTTGTATTCTACACATCTGATGAGTTGTTGAGTCAGGTTGATTTGAAATGCTGTCTATTCTATGAGAAAATTATTAGTGTATAGATACACCAGTATGTAAATGATTGCTATTGATCTTCTCTAAGGGTAAACCAAAAACCCTGAGGCTTGGGATAACGCACAACTAGAATTTCTTGTGCCTTATTTGAAGATATCCATTAAATAAGTTCTGAAGGAAGGATTAAGTAAACCCATAGATCAACTACTTCAACAAAAACTAATTGGCGTCAGTAGTTTGCACACCAGGGGCCTGTACTACGAAGCAGGTTTAACCGGGGATGCGGGGTAACTTCCAGAGTAACTTGATCACGTGAGGA
>JBAMYA010046823.1:0-10786 GCA_037176975.1 Arrhamphus sclerolepis | reverse complement strand
TGTGTAGGTCTGTGATTTGTTTGGACATCATACCATGAGGCCAGCTTACACCCTTGTCATTTAAAAATACATAGATAATGTGGACTGTTATTAGCCATAACACAGAGAAAATTAATGGAACGAAAATAATGAAAAGAAAAAACATAATGAAAATAGGTATGTTGTCACAAGCCTTTTTACACTGGCAAAATTGCAGGAAATTATGTCTGTGACCAAGTGAAGCAGGTACAAAAGACCAGTACTTCCAGCTTTGTCGAGGATTCTAATGTAAAGCGTAGCATGGCATGAGAAAATGGCAGCGAATGCAGAGAATTTAAGTGGAACTCCCAAGTGCAGGCAGCAGGACCAATTCTGGCTCTCGCATTCTGTCTACACACCACACAGTGCCATCGTGAACCAGTGTTGTATAAAGTACCCAAAAGCCATACTTGAGTAAAAGTAAAGATACCTTACTGGAAAATGACCCAAGTAAAAGTGAATATTACTTGAGTAAAAGTCTTAAAGTTGCAAATATTTACTGTACTTAAGTATCATGTAGGCTACTGTTAATAAAACGCAGTCAGAAATTTAAGTTTATTCTTTTTTACTATTGTGGTTATCAGTGCCTTGTGATTACTAACAAACAAAAACGGTGCAACAGCACTGAAAGTTGCATTACTGGAAACTAAAAAACTTTCTGTTCAGCTTCAAAAGGAGCTGGTTTTCAAAATTGCGAGAATACAGTCTCGCTCTTCTTGGGTTGAAGACAAGACCTGCGATGCTGAATAGCCTTTCACATGTGGCTGAGGCAGGTAAAGGTATATAGAAATAAAGGATGCTGTAGTTCAACTTTAGCAACACTAATAACCCTGCATTCACACCAAAAGCGTCATGAGCGTCATAAGCAGCCGGCAGCCATTCATTTTCAATGATCGCTTGCTACAAAGGGCGTCTGGCGCGTCGGCAGCAGCGAGCGGCGCGATGCCAGCGACCTGAGCGTCAATTTGAAGTTGAGAGAATCTGAACTTTATGCAAATGAGCAGCAGCAACGCCAAAGCAGCATCCAATTACAGACCGGTATTCTCAAGACGGCAGAAAGAGATTACGAAGATGGAAGAAAACAGAGTTATTATGTCTTATTTATGCATTATTTATATATAGAAACATTAAGTTGCTTGGAAAAGGGTGTCTGAAAAATGATGAAATTTCCCCGTAGAGTTGTCGGGTTTGCAGCACTTTGTGGACCCAGATGGACCGACGGCGCCGGGCCGACGGCTAGCCCCCTAGGCCCCTACTGCAAGCGCTTGCCTGCTACAGCTGCCAGCGCGATGCAAAAGACCAGAGCCACCGCAGGCAATTCTGACGCTTTCAGTGTGAATGCACGGTAACTTTACCTTTGCAAACGGTGCATCAACTGAGGCTGAGAACTGCTCGATTTAATTACCGTAACTCTTCAATCGTTTGCGCTATCGACGTAATTTCAACGGATTCTGAAAGCTGGGAATCGCAGCTTGGTGGTAATATATGGTATTTTATGGTAGCTGTGTGTGCACTGTTTTTTTTTTTATATAGCTATATTCTTTTTTTTGTACTGAAGATTCGAAGAAAAAAGAAACATGACAAAGCACACATCACAACAGAATTTATTACCAATGCAAGAGGAGATTCAAATCTTAAATTAAGCTATTAACATACTGGTATAAAGATTGGGATTTTGTGTTTTTGCATTGTTTAAGCATTTCCTTCAATGAAATTGTTTCATTAAAAAATATATATTAAACAAGAGTGTGATTTTTAAGAAAAGGCATTTGTGAATAAAATGAGAAGGATTAAATTGTTACCATAATTTGACTGTTCATCCACTGTTGGATGACCAACATTTATCATTTCAAAAATGAAAAATAGAATAGATTTGCTATACAAGATCCAGTTTTGAAAATCCTGACCCAAAAAAAAAATCATTTATAACACTGCAATAAAAAATGGTGTTGAGATGTCTCAATAACAGAGTCACAAAACAAATATGAATTTGTTTATTTGTATTGAATTTCTTTTCCTGATTATTTTCTAAATTACTATAAAAACATGTGCAGCGTTCTCTATAATTATTGGCACTCCTGGCTAAGATGTGTTCTTTAGCTTCCAATAAATTCAGTTTTTTTATAAACAATATTGAACCAAAATGAAAAAAGAGGAAAATCTAACCTTTAATTCAAGTGCAATTATTCAGTGGGAAAGAAATCCCACATTAAGAAATAATTATTTGACATCAAATCATGTGTGCGACAATTATTAGTACCCCTGATGTTAATACTTTGTACAACTCCCTTTTGCCAACAAAACAGCATCAAATCTTCTCCTGTAATGTTTCACAAGATGGGAGAATACAGTAAGAGGGGTCTTCAACCATTCCTCTTTGCACAATCTTTCTAAATCATCCAGCGACCTGGGTCCTCTCCTCTGCACTCTCCTCTTCAGCTCACTCTACAGGTTTTCATTGGGGTTGAGGTCTGGGGACTGAGATGGCCATGGGAGGAGCTTGGTTCTGTGTCTGGTGAACCATTTCTGTGTAGATTTGACCACATGTTTCGGGTCGTTATCTTGCTGAAAGACCCAGTGACGACCCATCTTCAGCTCTCGGGCAGATTTTGATTTAAAATGTCCTGGACTTTCAAGCAATTCATGATTCCCTGTACCCTAACAAGGTTCCCAGGGCCTTTGGAAGAGAAACAGGCCCACAGGATACTTCACAGTGGGCATGAGTTGCTTTTCTGCATACTCATCTTTTGTGTTATGCCAGACCCACTTAGAGTGTTTGTTGCCAAAAAGCTCTATCTTGGTCTCATCTGACCAAAGCACACAGTCCCAGTTGAAGTCTTGATACTGCTTGGCAAACTCCAGACATTTGCATTTATGATTGTGAGTGAGAAGGGTTTTTTCTGTGTATGCCTTCCAAACAGCTTGTTGGCATGTAGATCGCGCCTGATGGTTGTTTTGGAGACTTTGTGATCCCAAGATGCTACCATTTGTTGCAATTCTGTAACAGTGGGCTTCGGAGAACTTTTTATTTCTCTTACCATCCCCCTCACAGTGCATGGTAGCAAAATAAACTTGCATCCTCGTCCAGGCTTGTTTACTGTTCCAGTTGTTTTAAATGTCTTAATGATTCCTCTGACAGTAGATATGGGCAGGTGCAGGCAAGTGGCTATTTTCTTGTAGCCATTGCCTGACTTGTGAAGGTCAACACACATCTGCCTCACTTGAATGGTGTGTTCCTTTGTCTTTCCCATGTTGAAAAAATGGATAAGAGAAAATGGCCTCTGTGTCATGTCATATTTATACCCAAGGGAAACAGGAAGTGATGAATTACTAATTAAATGTTCCCAGATACTCTGATCAACTTTGTCAACTGCTGTAGAAATGACAGAAATACTTCAATGACATTCATTTCATAGGAATTGTTTGGGGAGCCAGTAATTGTGGCAAGGTGAAAAATTATGTAGGCCCGTCCAATCTTAGAATGCTAATGTCAATCGCAATCAAACTATCACTTTCTACTTGCGAACCAAACTCAATTTATAATTTTCTGGTTTTCTTGACCAAAAGTTCCAAACCACAAGTGTGAATGCACCCATAATGATTTTGAGCAATATTTTAATTCTGTCACAAAGCGTGAAACTTGTGGCCTCTAACAGGAGGGACTTCCCGGGCCATGTGTCTTCCCCCGGAATGTAACATTGTCAACCAACAAACAAGTGCATGTTGTTCTGGATCATTATTCCAGCCCATGAGTACTGATTTTGTTCTCTAATTGTGACGTATAGTTGTAATATAGCAACACATATTGTACTATATTGACGGAGTACCAAAGCACACATGAAACTTAAGCAAACTACACTCTTTGAGTGTTGTTGTAAGTTGTTGAAGATGCCGCTGCTTCAAATGAAACAGAAACTACAGAAAAGGAGCCTCCTGGTGCATATCCAGTTAGAAGGGATGCATTGACAAGATCCAGGATTACAGAACCTACCATGGGAAAAAAATTCTTTAAAAAGTTCAGAAGGAACAGGGTCCAGTAAACATGTCGATGGCTTGGAGTAAGAAACAACTGAGCTCAATTCATAAATATCAATAGGGGAGAAGCAGTCTAGGTAAGAACCAGTAGCTGGTTCCAAGGCCTCTGCGCTGTGCTAATTCTTATAGTTAGTGGGAGAAGATGAATTTGGTCTCTAATTTTTAATATTTGTTGATAAAGAAGCTCATAAAGTCATCAGCAGTTAATTGAGATGGGATACGTGACTCTATGGAGCTGTGACTCTGATTCAGCCTGGCTATAGTGCTGAAAAGAAATTTGTAGTTATTCTGATTTTCTCTACTTGATGATGAAGAATAAGTTTTCTTAGCTTTCCAAAGAGACTATCTTTCCAAGCTAAATGTGATTCTTTTAAGTTTTTAGAGGCCACTTTCTTTCAGCTTTCTACATTTCTGTTTCAGACTCCACATTTCTGCATTATACCAGGGAACAGACTTACTAGGATTAACTAACTTCCTTTTCAGAGAAGCAGCAGAATCCAAAGTTAAACACAGGAACTCTGTACAGCCATCTACTAGAGTATCAATGCATGAAGGATCCAGACCCTTAGAGCTCTGAGAGCTCCATAGCAGCATAAATAGGAGACAAGTGTCCAAGCAGAGTGTCATGCGAACGCAGTCTCACTCCCAACTCGTCATATATTGACGCTTTGGCCTTGCACATTACATGTTGACGCATCGGGTACCCCTTTAGCGGCATTTTTTGACACGCACATCCAGCATTTTGACGCATCGGACATCCTCCACCCCAGCTGTCCTACTGCCTAACACTCATCATATTTTTACCCCGCAACCCTCCTCTTTTCCATCCCCCCTCACCCACCTTAAACTTAATGCCTGAACTGTCAGAAAAGTCTCTACGGTAACTGATCTTTTTATTGCATCTGACATCATTGTGGCAAGTAAGCTGGAACAAGATTGAAGATAGAACTGGGTTTTGGGGGGGAAGATTGTTAAGTACTTGATATCAATTGACCCTTCATCACCCTTCTGATTGGTCCCTGACTGACCAACCAGAAAAATCATTATCCGTAGCTACATCCGGGTCAGAATATCCGGTTGGACACGATATCCGTCTCTCTCATTCACAACAATGGAAAGAGAGCAGTTTTTATTTGCTTGTATCACCATTTAAATCGTTGGATTATTTTTCGTTGAACTTTATCTTAGTAAAAAGGAACACTTTGTGACAAACTGCACACAGTGTAGTGAGAGAGCAGTGTATTTTTATCCCAAAAGGGGAAGAAATCCGAGCTGTACCACCAAACAAAGTAGGCTAGACAGCAGGCTAGATAGCAGGCTACAGCCGCGAAAGTGTTTTATTTTTTCTTGAAATGGTTAAAGGGTGTGCTTGGAGCACTTGTAAAAGTGACATCCGCTAAGATATTTGAGAACCCTGACTCAAAAAATGGTTACATATAGTTTTTAAAGGTAAGTCTGTTGGTGGGAAGCTGCTAGCATCAGCTGCTTTGTCTCCCATGCTGTTAGCTAAACTAATCAAAACATCTTGTTTTTGCGGGAAACTTCCGTTTTTCAAGCTCAATATACGTACCCGAGGTCTTGTTTGTTTTTTTTTAACTCAGAGGTATTGGCAACAACAGGCAAAAAGCCCACAGAGACAGTTTTCTCATCATTGTATGAAGTTTTTTTTTTTGTTTTTTTATAATTTATTTATTTATTCATTTATTTATTTAATAAAGAAGGTGAGGGGGATATGAATGGGGGGTGGGGGAGTGAGGGGGAGGGATAAGGGCATCTGCTGCAAATCTGAAAAACAAAAACAAACAAACAGGCACACAAACAAGACAATGGGAGAAATACACTTGGAATCTGAAAGAGAGAGAAAAAACAAGAAAAACAAAACAAAAACAGAAACAGGCAGAGACAAAAATAGCAACCATTCCAGCCCAGGTCTCTAAAACTGAATCAGGACCACTGCAGCTATCTGTCCCCATCAAAACTGTGAAGTGAGCATGTAGGTGAATGAACAGGTGTGTATAGTACTTTTTTTTTTAACCAAATCACTTTTAAATGTCTCTAATCACCTGACAATTCATCACTCCAGTTTTCATTTCACCTTCATTTTAACTGCTTCACATGCATTCACATGCGTGTTATTAGTTCTATTTTTATCTTTTAGTATTTCATACTTTCACTCCTCTACATAAGCTGTTTGCTTTATTACTTTTATTTATGTGTAAATCATGAATTTCTGAGACAGAAGAGAGTGCTGATCCTGTCACATTTCCTCTAAGCTGAAGATTTTTTGACTCACTTTTTTTGTTTTTATATCTGATAAGACAACACTAGTATATGTTCAGTGACCCTCTCATTTATATAATAAGCACCAATTGTGCAAAAAGTAAGTAATGTGAATATTATAGAATGGAAGCTCACTGGTTAAATAAAATACCTTTGTGTCCTTAGTTTTATAAAAATTTGGCCTTTATTTCTGACAGTATTTTCATAAGAATGTTATCTATGTTGAAATCCATCTTAACAAATGATGAAAGTAGATTTGTGTATAAATTAGTTTTCTTGTATTTGTCTTTGCTTCTTTGGGAATTAAAAATCTGATCATTATTCAGGGAAAGTGCTGCTTGTGGGATTTTGAGGTGAAAAATAAAAGATAAATTCTTGTTGAGGGTGTATCGAATTGTTATCGCTGCTGCATGAAGTCTGTGGGGACCTTCGAAGCCTTGCATTTTCCTCAAAGACTTTGTCAGTGTCTGAATATATATTTCCCTTGTGGCTAGAGAAACTTTTAGACATTGAATAAAAATCTGTCAATGATTTAAGAGACAACGTATTTGGAGGAGAGCAGCTACTTGTTTCTCTTTTACATCCCATAACCCTAAAGGGATGGTTTGCTCCAAGTCACAACACAATAATATGTTTGCTCCTATAACCATCTAGATAATCAGTCTACCAGACATTTTTACAAAGAAGTACATTCCTACTCAAGACTTTACAGCTCTTTTATTTTCCAGTGTCCTCTTGGGCTACTAGTGAAGACTCTCACTGAGGAAAAACAGCCCCATTTACAAAATCTTATATGGGCTCAGTCATTTATATTATAAAGGCCATTGTCACTACAGTATATTCAGGCACTTTTCTTCCAGCAGTGCCCTGACTGCATCAATATGATTTGTAATGCTATCATAATGTATCCACATGGAGGACATGCAATAACTGTACTGCCATGTGGCAATGTACTCCATCTAGTTTTTATATTCCTGCAAAAAATTAACTCATATTGAGCTGTAGTCGGTTGGAACATTTCACATTGCCGACATTTGTCAAGACTTCTTTCTTCTTTTTAACTCATCAGTATGTTGCCATTTTAGTAGGGCTAGTCCACATACCATTTTATGGGCTCTCGAAGTTTGGTAGAGGTTTGCAACAAATATTTGAAGCATTTGGTTAAAAAAGAGCCTGTTGTAGTATCATAAATGACTTCTTATGTATAATATGTTGTCAGCGACTTTATAAGCTGAAATCAGTTGTACATGAATGTAATCAGGTTACTGTTTCATTAAAAATACCTTACCAAAAGTACCAAAAATACCTTTTGTCATGTCATACTTGGACTACATAGTGCTGCAAAAGCATATTTGTAGCATCTGTTACCCTGTACATTTATGTTGTTTAAGTAACAAGTGTGACATATGGTGACGGCAGCTACGTGAGCTATGTATGCTAGCAGCTAGTTACTGTATGCATTTATACTGTCAACTATGTAAGAAGTACGATGAGTTTGAACTGATAATGTCATAAGTACTATTTACAGCATCCAGCTGACTTTCCTGACTGCTGTTCCACAATACAGACCAGTTTGCAACTGCATAATAGCTAGCTAGACTGAAAATCAGCCATCTAAAAACAGAATATACAGAAAATGTAGCTTAGAGACATTTCCTTTTATTCCTCCTACACTTATTTTTTTTCATTGTAAAAACAAAGACGCACAATACATTGAAAAGTTATCAAGATTGCAATATGAATATCGCAACAGGGGAAAGAAAGAATCAATTAGAAGCAATCTTTTATTTAACAAATAGCATTTATTTGCATTTTAAATGTCAATAACATATTTGGCCAATCAGATAGAGCCTTAATGGCCAAGATGCAAATTTAGATGCAGGTTTACTTGAAATTAGCATCTAATAGCCTCACTGTTGTTGCAGATTGCAGTTTTATCTGTGTAGGTTATTTATTGTCAGTTTTAGCTACAAAGACTTTAACATACACCGAAATGTTATGTTATGACATTTTTCATCTTCTAGTACATATCACATGTTTTCCTCATATTGTGGAGCCATAATTGGCAATGAATATGCCTTTTAAAAGCGGACAGTAAAAAGATTGAATAGGTAAATCCTTTTCTTTCCAGCAGTGTGAATGGTAATTGAGGCAGATGATCATTGCAGGCTGACGCACACATAATCCAACCTTTGATAGGAGAAGTCACCAGAGGATGTTATCAGAGCCAACTGTGAGCTCTGAGAGTATGCATTAAACATGGGCAGTAACTCTGACACTGGAGAGGGAGTTATAGAAATATTTGACAAACACTCTGCAAAGCCACCTAACTACATTGTGCAGACTCAAGCTCAGTTTCAAACCTTCTAACTTACTATAAAGCTGGGCAACAACTACTAAACAGTATTTAATGTGCTACCATTGATACGTTTGTAGGCAGAGTTCCTCGATAGGTTGCAAAAAATAGTGTTCGACTCTTTTTGGATTTTTCTGACTTTTCAGATTTTGAGGATCAGATCAAATACAAAAAAAGAACATACAAGTTTCAAATGATGATCACGTTAAAGTAATGACTTATCATAACTTGCGGTTAATACTTCATTGTGATCCTTTTAGCTGCAACAACTACAGCAAACACCACTTCATTTTTTTGTCTCTGATATCTCTGCAGTAAAACTCTACCCCACTCTTCCTTATTGACTGCTGTGGTGCAGTGGAAACTTCAACAGTGGAGCGTTTGCCATTACAAACTTTTCAGAGCTTCAGTGCTGTTTCCTCTCTGCCATTTAGTGGTGGATCTGTACACTTGGGGTCATTCTCATGGCCAAATAAGGTACCATTGTGCTTCATCTCAAAGACCACTAATCTTCAGGAATTTTCTCAGCAGCGTGTTCTCAGTGAAGAGAATTCATCCTTATTCGACTCTGTTTCCTGCAGTCCATCCCCACAATATTACAATATTATCTCTTATTTTTGATCACTGACAAAACATTCTTCATGTTTGGTTCACAACATAAACCAAACACATAATTCCTGACTTCCAAATAATGGAACTTACCAAAATTCGCATTATCCCTGAAGTTCAAAATGTGTTGTGGTAGAATTCAGAATTCAAACAAGCCCTCAGGGTGAGCCACTGGGGCTGTCTTACAGGATATATCTTTGCTTTGTCTGGGGCACTACTAGTGTTACATGATAAGAGAGATTAAAACAAAAATACAGTGTCTTTATAGAGGAAAGGGGTTACCTAATGCATCATCAATCCTCATTACCTGAAGAGCCTTCCAGCCATGTGTGCAGTGTTGGAACAATTCTGCCTGTGCTCTCATCTATCCATGTACAAACAAAAGTATAAATCCAAACTAGAAAAGAGTTGGGTATGATATGGAAAATGCCTATAAGACAGATCTATGGGGGCAATGTAGTGTTAGTAACTGAGTTAATTAAAATATTATGATGTCAGCAGGTGACTCCAATGGTGATTTCACATTTGAGGATTATCCATGACAGGCTGAGTCTTTGAGGAATAAAGACGAACAGCGAATCTCCACTTTGACAGATGTGTCTAACAATCATTGAAATGTTTAAAAGGAGCGTTTTTCAAAGGAAAATTGGAACACATTTGCACATTTCTGCTTTGACAGTGCATAATATGATTAAACAATTAATGATCATTGTATAATGGGGTTTCCAGTGATCATCAGTTCCTTAGATAACGGTGCATTAAGAACTGTCATTCAATGCTGATTTTTGGTGCCATGTGATGAAAGACCAGAAGGACCACTGTGGAGGAAAATTTCAACCATACTATTTTCAACACATGGTCCAAAAGCCAGCATCTTTAATGGTATGGGCCAGCTTAAATGCAGCAAAAAATATAGTGAGTTTTAGAGTCACATATACTTCCTTCATGCAACACCAAATACAGTGTACCAGTAGCCTATTGGTTTAAGATTCTGGCAACTCACTGTCATAATGTCATTCCTAAATAAAGAAAGACTTGTGACTGATGTTATCAGTACCAGTTCAATATCTGCTGTGGTCTACTGATTTGTTTAATCTTATCATTGTAAAAGAGATAAATAGCTTGTAATACTAATTCATACTTTATGTCTAAGAACAACTTTTCTGGAATTGTACTGCACACAGTTGATTAATGCTACAACCAATCAGAGCAATGAACAAGGTGATGTTTTTAAAACGGCAAAGCAAATTGAATCCAGAGATTGTTGTCATATTTGCAAGCAGGATTTTAGAATAACTGGTGTGATCAAACACTCGAGCAGTATCTTCAAAAATTGTAACCGTGTACAACACAGCTGGCTATAGCTAATGTTAGACAGATATACATAACCACATTCAGATTACTTCCTGAATAGCTTCCTTTTTCCTAAGAGCAAGTTTACCAGATGTCTTTGTATTATTTTTGGGCATAATTAATGAGCTTCAACAG
>JBAMYA010046822.1:0-10786 GCA_037176975.1 Arrhamphus sclerolepis | reverse complement strand
AGCAAACTGAACTGAAGAAAAGTCATCGCAGTATAGTTATATTTATAATATGACACTTTTGTTACGTGGTCTCTGTTTATGTAACATGGTCTGTTTGGAAAAGCTCTTGCAACATGAACAGTAATGAAAATAAATCAAATATACAATAAATAACTGATGCAGAAGTGATCCAAAACAGTATTTGGTTGTATTAAAGTGCAACTATTTGTGGAATCATTTGTGGCCACAGAATTCAAAGCAACACACAATTATGTCCTTCTGGGTGCACAAACTGCAATTCATATGGAAGGTGGTATCACAACAACTTTGACTTTCCTTTCTTTAATTACCCATATCAGTCGTGAAGTACTATTTTGTCATGATCAGAGTTGTAGGGATGTGTTACAGGGTACAGCCTTGCCAGTTCAGCAGTAAATTACCTCATTTTACTTCAATATCATGATGTATCCAGAAAAAAAATAATAAGCAAATAATAATAGTGGCCTGCTGACTTTTTTTTTTTTTGTGGAATATCATAATGATTCTCATTATGGTTGTGTTTTACCACCAACTGAAAACTGAAGACTTTAGGAGGTTGTTTTTTTGTTTTTTTTTTGACATTTCAACTTAGGCTTACTGGCAGAAGCTCGGCCTCCAGGCAGCACTTCCTCACAGTCTCGTTGTAAGACTGAGGGACCCTAAAGTCCCAATAATGGCCATAATTCTAACCTGTGAGTAAGCACTTCCTGAGAGGCTTAAATCCCTTCAGTGTGCTAGTCCCTTAACTGGGCTCTTTTCCTGCTCAGATTTTACTGCCAGAACTCTTTTGGGTTGATGCCTGACCCATTTCTACCTTTCCTCACAGGAACAATAACTACATAAGCTTATAAAAAAAAAAAAAAAAAAAGGAAAGGACCCAGGGTGAAGCGCCGACTCACTCCTCTTTGTCCTCATTCTTTTACTAAGCATTTCAAATGTAAATGGTCGACAATCGTAGCAACCTCATTTTAGGTTCTGCAAAGCTCTTTACACATACACTTACACAGCACATTCAATATACGTGCATTATGTATACTCCATATATATTCAGGGGTTTTTGTTTAGAAATTTAAGTATCTTGCCCAAAGGCACTTAGACACATGGAGAGTTAGGTATGGAGCCATTCAGGGTAACAGCCTTAATAGCATAAAGAATTATGAGATGATCAAAGAAGTTAAGCATTTTAATGATGCTTTATATAATTCTGAACCTTTGTATTTTGCAAAGTTAATGGCACTTTCTGACATGAACTATGTTCTTAATTAAAGGGACCTGATAGCTGTGTGCATTGATGAATGCTCAGATATCATACCATTTTGTCAGATTTGAAAATTTATTGCTTGTAAGCAATGAGTTGTTTATGTAGCAGACAAACTTCTGCACTTCTCTTCATATTTGTGTTTAAAAACCTTTCCAAATATGAGTGTGAATGGCACTGGATGTGTTCAGTCATCTGGCAGATGCAACTTGTCTCGCGTGCGTAACCTTAAATGGTGGCCAGTGCCTGCTGCCAGCCTAATAAACTTAATATACTCATGACTAACCTGGGCTGAGTTCATCAGGTGGCTTCATTTCACTCTGACATTTTAAAGTCTTCATATTTATGCAAATTGAGAGAACAGGCAAAGGCCAAGGCCAAGCAGAACGGGAGATGGTGCCAAACAGAATTACAGGTTACATCATGTGTTTCAGTTCTGTTCGAATAGCTGTGAAAACTGAAATGCCATGTGAGAGACTTTCTGACAAGCATTTTTGAGTTTATTGAGAGCTACACTGGTAGGACACCAATAGGGTATGTCTTCCATCAGACTGGTAGTGTGTACACATGAGTTTATGTTATACTGCTTTTCTATTGGATTAAATTGTATTTTTTTGTTTTTAACATTTAACTTTATTCACTGACACATTCAGAGCAGCTTTGCCCGGAGCACCTGGCAGTTTTTTCTGAGGAAAAGAAAACCCGTGGAGAGGCTCCTCCTAAAATCAGATTTCACGTGTTTTTGATTGGTCAAAGTCCTGGAGGCTTGCCCTTTGGGCAGTGCTCATGGTTCATGAGCACGCTCATCAGCTCTTGCTGGTGGTCAGACACATTTTTGACATGTTTCCAGCGTTGTATTTTCAATGTTTCCTGTCATTTAGCTGGACACTTCAAATCCTTCCACACATGTTTGAGGCAGAATCAGGTTCAGAAAGTACAAATGGAGACAGCGAAGATTACAGATGTGTGTCTCTGTTTGGTAAATACCGCCATTGCTTGCTACTGCGTTTAATTAAAGAAGGGTTGGAAATTTACTTCCTTACCCTTCGGACACAGTGGCAGCTGGTTTCAAAATCTACCATTCACTCAGATATTTTTTATTGCCCGTGTTTACAAACATTGTTGAACTGTATGTGAATATGAAATAATGTCTAATATTGAACTTCAATGACATCACATGTCAATGTAACTTTTTTTCTTTTAAATAGCTGGGGTTTTTTTTCTTTTCTGTAAAACAATAAACAAAATGGCAACTTACTTACACCGCATTAATCTTAAAATGTTCACACTTTTTCGACTAGTGCACAGGCATTTTTAAACAGTATGATAAACAATTGATTCCTTGGTCTGTTACTTTCCCTGGACGATTATCTTAACATAGATGTGGGACGTGTATTCTTTAATTATTGTTTTGTTTCAAAGTGCCCTGGTGGCATACTGAACGTACTAACCAGTCGCAGGATTTTCGGGATATTCTCCCTTTTTCATGCTTTTAAATTATCACTTTGTTGTTGTATGTCATCTCTTGGGTTTCTGCTGGCTCTGTGTATCTTTTAAAGCAGAACAAAGGACTTTTGTTCTTATTAAAATTGTGTTTTTTTGTTGTTTTTGTAAATCATTGAAGGAATATTTGCTTGCTTTTACAAAGCACTGTATTACTGATCATGTGTGCCTTCCTTTTTGTAAAAACCTGACAAAGTAAGCTCCACCTTCTATCCTGGTCAGACAACTATTTATTGCTTTACGGTACAATATCCAGGGGTGAAAATAAGCCGGAACAGTCCGGTACCACGTACAGATAAAATATTCAGTTGCGGTATGCATTACCAGGAAGATGGGAGAATGACTATAACCTGCTACACAGCCCTAATTCAGAACCAGTCAGGGACGCACTCTGGGTCAGAAAATAGATCAGTTAGCAATATGCAGTCTTGAAAACTACTTTGTCCATTTAAAAATTCCTTTGAACTCATTTCAAATTGTTTCTTAACTGTCTGTGCTGTGTTTTAGTCCATGCTGGACGGAGCCTTGGCCGTGCATCTCCCTCTGCTCTGCTTCTCTCCCCCTCCCCTCTGAGAGAGCCTGGTGATCTCCTCTCCGCCCAGCTTCCAAAACATGTACCATACATTTAATGTCTTTACTTTCATTGTAAAATATCCTAATTAATTAATTTGTTTTTCTTGTTATTTACTATACAGAACAGCTCAGAAAAGAAACTTTATGAGCCAACGACAGGGAGATTTCACTCAGCAGTACATGAGTGCACATGTACGTCAGTGGTTGCTATGGGGATCAGTCCATTTGATTTAATGCACTGGGACGTTTTCCACATCTGGTCTACACACGTTAAGAGACGCTGCTTGCCCAGGACAGGACAAACATTAACTTACACCAATGAAATTCCACACATTCTTGTGGTTGGCTACCGTACTGGTTACCATATTGTCAAGTATTTTTAATTCCTGCCGACTTCATAGGCCTACAGTAAAATATGGAAACGTTTTTATTTGATTGGATTTTGACTTTGCTATTTTAAAATGCACGAGGTGAGAAAGAGATGTTGTTTTTTTAAAAAACTACTTTCACCCCTGACAATGTCACATATCAAAAACTATGAAATTAGCTCACAGAGTTAAAGTGGACTTCCCAGCAGAGGCAACTGAGACGTTCAAGGAAAGAAGAAATGAGAGTGACTGAGAAAGGAACCAAAAAAAAGCAAATCTTAGTCATACAAAAGTCCAAAGCAATAAATATGGCAAAAGTTCCTCTGAGCTGCCGTAATAGCTGCTATGCAGCGCCACATTGTTTTACATAAAAGGATACTGACAGCTCTTTAAGTGATCTCTTTTATTTCATGGCACAATGAAAAAAAGTGATGTGCTACTGCATTGCCATGGCAACCCATCATATCTCCTCTTATATCTCATGTAAAATATCCAATATTCAAAAATCAAGACTGTCAGTGAAAAAGTGAAATTCATTTTTTTAAAGGTAAGATTCTTTAAGTGAACTGATTTATGTTTTTCTTTTTTTCTGTCTTGACAGTGTCAGACTGAGGATAAAAGTGAGCTACAACCGTCCTTGTAATCAAATGTAATCAATCAAATGTACGCACGCTATGGCTGATAACACAATGGTGATTCTTTTTTCACAAGTTCCTAACATTGTTAATGGCTCTATCTTTTAATTTGAGCCTTTCTGCAGATCTAACCGTGTACTAGACCATGGTTGTTAAGCTTTGCCTCACAACCGAACAATAGTTTCTTTGGGGACATTTTAGAAACAAAAGAATACTGTTTAGGAAGAGGTACTCTAAGATCCACTGGAATACTGATGCTCTTGCTTTTGTGGGCATGCTACTTGGAGAATATAACATCCATGACAACACACCATTGTTTGAATGAAAAAAAGGAAAAAAAAAATAAAGAAAAAAGAAGGGCACAGCAGCAGATCAGATGTTTCTGCCACCTCGGCTCACAGGCTGCACAGCTGCTCTCTACCAAGCCAAAATGAAGATGCCCTCTGCACATCACAAATGCATATCGCCTGACATTTTGAGCCATTCTCTTCAGCTGTTTATCCCACTTTATTACCTCAAAGCAGTTCCTAGTTTTAGCCCACTGCTCATCTCAGCACATCTTTACCTTTCACCAAGATGTCAGTCTGAATTTGAATTAAACTCCCCGGTTTGTGAAATGTTAAATCAATTAAAATGGGGGGGAAAAAAAGAAGGAAAGAAAAAAAGAAAATCCATCTACTGTGTATCTGTGTTAAATTTCTTCATCCAGTATCTTAATTTCTCGTCAGGATGGGAACGTTCTGCTGTCTGCCATCTGGAAAAATAAATTGCTCCACAAAGCCCAAGCAGCTCATGAAAAGCCCACCTCTGCCCAGCTTAATCAATAGCAAAGCCTCTAATTAAACGCTCCTTGAGTTTCATATGCTCATACTGTTCAACCTGTAATTTTCTGTACATTTCAGGAGTGTGTGCTAACTTTTTTTGCCTTTTTTCCCCAGCAGGTTAGAATTATATTTCTCTTTTTTTTCTCCTTATCCATATTTGTCTACCAAACCACAGGAGGTGAACCTCTACAAATGTCAAGCACCACTGTAAGTCTTGCGCTTGCATGAGCAGATCATAGATTTAGAGCTCCCAATTAGGTCTAAGTGCCTAGAAGACACGAGAAAAAAAAAAAAAAAGAAACGCCACTTCTCTAGGAGACATTAAAACATACGTTCTACTGGCATTTACATATGATCATTTCACATAGTATATTTTTATGGGTGGATTCTCGTCAACCGGGTCAAATTTCATAGGTCCTTCAAACATGCTTGAAAACCTTGTAAAACCACCAATGGTGCACCCTGGGATGTTTATTCCTATATGTCAGGCTTTCATGCTGTTCCTATTGACATCACTGCAAACTATACAGTCTGCAGTATCCAATCCCTCAGTTGATCAATGCTCTCAGCTTAAGTGGCCTTGTTGCTATAAATCTTTTAACTATTTTTTATTGATCCTGTACACTCCACGAGAAGGCAATTGACAGCTATTGTGCACATAGAAAAGGAATTGGTGGGAAAAATGAATGAGATGAACATCCAAAAGGTCAACGCCTGGAATGAGCTTCACACTGACAGCTTGCCTCAATGCAGTGATGGAGTAGGAGCATGCACACAGAGAGCATGGTGGGCATCATGATAAACTGTGTTACTGAATAGTTTGGCATTTTCTATAATCAGGTCTTGGAGATGGCAGATGTGAAGCTAGACATCCTAGGAATGATGGAGCGTGTGATGATGGCTGGAAATATAAGATCAGTCCAGATGCAAGTGTTATCGGTGTTCCCATGTATGGAGGAAAAAAAACAGCATTTTACATTTTATTTGGAGGTGGAACTAAACACTGTTGACTTGATCAAGTCCACTTTCAGGACCTTTGGCGTTCACATTAAAATAATCACTATCACTTCTCTAATCCTTCTGCATAAGGGGTTGCATAATTTTGGTCTTTGAACAGCATATAAAACCTGATTGATGTTGCAATGACTCCTGTGGCCTCAGCTGATTAATAACTGTTTAATCAGGGTGATTCGTTAACAGCTGTGGACTTCCAGCACCTCATCTGTTAAGCACAGACATATCAGACACTTTCTTGTCGTCTTTATGGCTGTAAGTCTCTTCCACATTTTATGATCTTTACCCCATCTTGTTATGCCCTATATTGTAGCTATAATCTGTACTTGTTCCTTCTATAGCGTCTAATATTTTGGTACCTTACTTGGCTGCAGATGGATGTCACTCTGGATTTGGACAATATTACCAGTCTGCCTTGGTGTTTGAGAACGGTTACTGCTGTGCTGACCAGCATGTTGACCAACGCTGCTACAAACAGCATATTTAGCTGCTACTTTGGTGGCAGTAATTAGCTAACTGTTAATTCATGTGATCAGGATTCGCTGTGATATTAGTGGTGCGATGTAAGAATGTATGAACAGGTTGAATTGTGCGACTCTGACAGCACACGATGCGTGAAATTTGTAAAATTGAGGAAGGATTCTTCTGGTTTATTTTCAATTTCAGCTTCAAGGTGGCTGCCATGGCTGAAAAGATCTACATCAGAAAATGCCAAAGCAGGTAATGTCTTATAGTTTGCAGATAGTAACTTGTACCTCTCTACTTCTGCCAACAGCTACTCAAATAAAATGTGACACATGTAACCTGTGGTATTGCGAAGGTGCCCATGGGTTTACTCAACAAATGAAGTTTCAAGTATTGTTTATATCCTCTCCACCACTGAATATAACTGCTAAAAATATGGCTCGTTTTCCTGTTTGCTGTCTGGCATTTTCAGCTTGAACCAGTGGCTTCATTTATAAAGATGCCATCTATGCTTGCTGCCATGGTGCTTCTGATGTCTGATAACCATGAAAGAAGAACTTTTTTTTTTTTTCTTTCCTCATGATTACAAAATAATGAATTCAGTATCAAAAGAATATGAGCGTTGGTATACTGAGATAACAAAGTAAATGAATTCATTATCATGACAAAAAAAAAAGGTTGATCTGAAGATATAATGAGATAATGAACTCACGATGAAGAGATAATGACATTAAAAATAATCCAAGGTTGTTTCTGGCAGTGGAGGGAAAACATTGTGGCCTTTTCTTTCAGCCTTCTGTGCAACAACCCCATCTGAAAGTGATGCAACATGGTATTAGTACGAAAGAAAACTGCAACTTAAATACCTTATTTTGAAAGTCGCACTGAATGCTAGTAAAGTGTAATCTACAAAACAAATGAATACAATGTCTGTTTTCTGACTTCCCATTACGTTGGGCTAAAATATATTGAACATATCCCCACACTGCAAAAACTGATTTCTAAGAAAGTAAATAAAAAAATACCTGTTTCAAGATAAATGGTCTTGTTTTAAAAGCATACATCTCATTTTAAGAATTCTAGCCAAGCATTTTTTTCTTACCCCATTGACAGATTTTTGTTTTTGCTTAATATAAGACATTTTGACTAGATTTAAGAATATTGCAACTCTACATTCCTAGATCTAGTCAAAATGTCTTACATTTGTCTTTTTTTTTTTTAAACTTTCTTAGAAAACAGTTTTTGCAGTGTAAAATTAGGGTGCAGTTACAACTATGGCGGAACATCTCATGTCAGTGTGTCAAATCTTCCCCAAATCATCCTGCAAACGCTTTACCAGTATTTAGTGAACCTTGGCACAAACTCTGACTGATTCAGATCAGATGGAGAAGCATTTTTTCCTCTTTTATGACCATGCACCAAGTCTAGTAAGATTTTTGGCAAGTTAGCTTTCCCTAGTAGGCCACGTGAATATCAAAGGAGCTTAAATCTCCAGGTGTGCCACTTTGCAAGCATTTCAGTGGGGATTTCAACTCCTCCCTGAAAAAGGAGAGTGCCACTCTCTGCATGATTTTTTTTTTTCTTTTTGTCAGACCCTAATTCGTCTGCCTATTAGTCCCAGTACCAAAAAGCTCTTTTGTAGTAAAATTGCACTTAAGAAGCCTGAAGCAAAGTGCAGTCAGGACTTTCTGTCCTCCTAGCTTGAAAAATAGCATCACTGGATTTAAATTTGACATCAGATGCTTCTTCGTGACCTTACATTACCTTTACAATTGAAAAACAACAAAAACCACACCAAAAAAAAAGGAAGAGAAAAAATGTTCATTTCATTTTTAATAATTACATTTTTCAGGTGAAGCAAAGCCAGGAAGCCAGGTCAGGGTAAAGTCCCACGATGTTGCTCTGCTTTATTTTTCTCTCTTTAGCAATCCTGGATCTGCAGGGACATGTGGAGAGCTAGGTCTGAAAGGTTTTGCCTGAAGATAAATTGGATAACCTTCTTCTGTCATTAGTAATACCTTTTCCAGAAGTGAACAGCAAGACAGAGCAGGGCAGAGGGATGATGGAAGAAAAACAGAGCAGGAGGGGTATGGGGGAAGGGACGAGAGCCAGGAGTCAGCAGTAATTGGCCGAGAAACAAAAGCCCACTCGGCTCAGTTATGGCTCGAGTTTCACACCTCGGACCATCTCTCTGGACCCCGAAGACCGAGACTCGGCGAGGGGACGGGAAGGATGCGAGGTGTCCAGCTGAAACGGAGAGCAGGATCCCGGCCCAGTCCTGACTCCATCTTTGATCCATCACTCCGCCTACACGTTTCTGTCTCTGCCCAGCTGACTGGCAGTGGCGTTCTTTGTCTGGCTGACTGCTCGTGTCTGTTTTTAGGCGTCTCACTAGAGTCATGGATAAAGGCACAGGTCAACGAGTCACACGGATACAATGATTTCAACATGCACATAGTCAAAAATGGATGTTTTAAATTATACTAAACACAGCATGGTTCATTTTAATACATATAAGCTCTGCTGTTTAACATTCTTCTTATGTATGGATTAAACAAGAGGGATACAACGGGTCTTATGGGATTATTATAATCATCATTATTATTATTATTTTAAATAATAATATTGTAATGGCAATAACAGACACATCTGACTGAAAATGTGCTTGGAACTTTAAAAAAAATCCTGGTTTTCACATGAACGGTTATTGTGCAAGAAGTGCATGTTATATTAGTTAAAGTTTAAAAAAAAAAGAATCAATAGGGAAAAAAACATTTAACATTAGCTTAAATGTTATTCATTTTTAAATGAGGAGTTAATAAGAAACATCTTTCTAAAAGCGGATTTTGCCTTTGAACGTATGAAGGTCAGAGGCTTCTTCAGATCCGCTGCTACAGACGATCCTTTCGTGCCCACCAATAACCTTCTACAATAAACCTTGGAAGAGACTTTAATCATGAGATGACTGCAATATTTGAATTTGAATTTGTAAAATATTTTTAGAATTGAACTGAGAGCAAACTAGTTCTCCAGCTATGAATGTGGACTTTGGATACATTTTTTTCTTTCTTTTTTTGTCTTAATATTAGCAAGAACTTAAAATTCAAACACGTACACTTGCACCTTGGAACCTATTGTGCTGAAATTACAGTTGTGTTAAAGATAATAGCGTCTTTACAAAAGTGAGTAAAGCTCCAAATCCTTAATAGTAGCTTCCAAGCGGATGAAGATATTACTCTACACAAAGTGATGAAAAAAATGAGTATTGGGCTGTTAAAATTAAAGTGTTTTTTGTTGTTATGTTCTCCAAACTGAGAAATGAATTAATATTTAGTTGTAATAACGGCTGTTCCTGAGAGCTGCTTCGCGTCTGTGCTCATGGAGTTGACCACCTTCTGGTACCTGCGATCAGGTTTTCAATCCAGGACAACTGGATTTCCAGAATTCCAGAATTCTGCTGCAGTTCTTAGTCACCCCACAGCTTTTCTATTGGATCGTCTGACAGACTGTCTCAGCCCCCAGAACCTCTTCAGCAGGTCTTTTTTTTTTTTCCAACAATGGGACCTTACAGCAGCTCCCTTGTGGAGAACATCATAAAATATTTCCACTGCCACCATATAATGTGACACTGAAATGTTTTACTCATGTCACGTAACATAAGCTTTACAAGTGATTGCAAAGTAAGTTCATAGAAGTGGTAGAAACTTAAATAAATATAAATGATTTCTGATTTTATTTTCCTCAGAACTACAGGATTCTGTAAGAAACCAACTTTGAGTTGTACAGGTGAAACCACCTTCAAGTTTTTCTTTCTTTTACTGTGTCTAAATCCTCTAACATACACCTGAAATTCCTACAATTTCAATAAAATTAAAAAGAATTTGATAGCTCTGTTTAAAAGAAAATAGAAAAGAAAAAAAATGGGAACCCCTCCCGATCCCTAACGCAAGAACGATTTTTCATTTTCAGGTGCGTACTGAGCTTGTACCATCACAGTCCAGGTGCTGAAAATGCATCTGTTTTTGCTTTCTCTTTCCAGATAAAGTCCAGGTGTGTGTGTGTGTGTGTGTGTGTGTGTGTGTTGTGTGTGTTGTGACCTGTAATTTCCCCGCTGCTGTGTTTAGGCCT